>BRDA01003717.1:0-15257 GCA_036984385.1 Crenuchus spilurus
TGTCAGTTCTCTCACCATAGAGGTAGCATGAGGTGATGTCTACAACCCACAGAAGTTACTTAGGTAGTGCAGCTCATCCAGGATGGTATATCAATGCAAGCTGTGGCAAGAAGGTTTACTGTGTCTGTCAGCACAGTGTCAAGAGCATGGAGCAGATACCAGGAGACAGGCCAGTACACCAGGAGACATGGGGGGTAGGAGGGCAACAACCCAGCAGCAGGACCGCTATCTCTTCCTTTGTGCAAGGAGGAACAGGAGGAGCAGTGCCAGAGTCCTGCAAAATGACCTCCAGCAGGCCACTAATATCCATGTTTCTGCTCAAACTGTCAGAAACAGACTCCATGAGGGTGGTAAGAGATTTTGAGTATGATTCCAAATCCAGACCTCCAAGGGGTAAAAATTTAAATTTACATTGATCATTTTTATGTTATTTTGTTCTCAACGCATTCCACTATGTAATAAATAAAGATTTTCAACTGGAATATTTTATTCATTGAGATCTAGGATGCGTTATTTTAGTGTTCCCTTTATTTTTTTGAGCAGTGTATATATATATATATATATATATATATATATATATATAAAATAAGTGTTTTTTGTAGATTATGTATAGTTTTATTTTATTGTGTGTTCCATGTAGTGTGTTCTTCAGACACATGTAAATAAATGTATGATTATTATTATTATTAATAATAATAATCTTCATCATCATCATCTATAACCTCCTAAAGGTTATTATCCTGTAACTATATGGGAAACAATTAAACTGCTTTAGCTTTTCTTCACTTATAGACTGTCACTCTATGGACTTCCAGTCCACATAAGAACCACTTGTGGTTCTGTCAAGACCCCTTCAGTGCGCCGTACCAGTAGTTCCAATGAGCTTTAAAGGTTAATCAATGATACTTCACATCCAATCAATGTGAATAAATTGTCATTGTCTTGTCACGTCTGCATTAATGTCCTTCTACTCTGCATATATTTGAATGTGTAGTATGTGTAATTGTGTGCTGGTCCATCTTGTGGATGTAAAGTCAGAGACAGTAGCTCACCTCTTGCTGCACAAGTTTGTGTTGATTATCCTCTAGTACTTCACTTGTGGACACAAGAGGCTTTCCATAGGACACTGCTGACTGGATAGTTTTGGTTGGTGTACCAAATAATTCACTTCAGCAGTGACACCACATCACCACCACCACATCAGTTGCATGAACCACCACCCAAATAATGTCTGCTCTGTGGTGGCACTGAAGACCACTGAAGAAAAGGTAAAAGGAGACTAACAAAGTATACAGAGAAACAGATGGACTACAGACTATAATTGTAGAACTACAAACTACACATCTATATGGTCAGTGCAGCGAAAATGCACAGTGAGCGCAGATACAATGAGGTCGTGTTAATGTTATGGCTGATCAGTGTAGGTCACCTGAGCAGTAGTTTCTCCTCACCATCAGGTTTTGATTATGTGGCCATTCATGCAGTCAACACACTTTATCCATTCACAGCACTTTACCTGACCTGTCGTCTAACACAAGAGAAGGATTACACTCTTACATAAAAAGTGCAGACAAACCACAGTCATATTATGAGCACCTACCTAATAGTGGGAATAACCACCCTTGGCTTCACTAAATGCTGATCCCTGACATATTCCTCATTCCTCCTGTGTTCATTATATAGGTTAAATGGTCCACTGTGGTGCATCGATTGCTCTGTACCACCAGTGTCATTGTTTCCCTCTGGCATCAATGGCCCATGGGACACCACTGTTATGCTGTTGTGAGGCACTCAATATATGAGAAGTTCATTCTCAGTAAACCTTCCGTACAGTGGCTCTAGAACATCCACACAAAGTTAGTGAACAACAAAGTGGTTTCTTAAGTGCTACCAGCCTTCGCCTGGCACCATATTATCATGCCCTCTTGGACATCAGTCAGATCATGTCCTTTGTGCATGTCTACTGTATCTTGGCACTCTGCTACAACTGAGTGTTGTGCTCACTTATTTATACCTACAGAAAACCCTGTCACATGGCAGCTGTGAAGTCTGAGATAATTCCATACCAGGGGTTCTGGTATTTGAATTTGACCATGTATATCATGTACAGTATATCTCAGTACAATCATTATTAGGCTAAAGGATGGTGTGTCTGTTTTGGTTCTGAGAGAACTGCTTTCTGCTTTTCCTTTTCTCAAAGAACAAAGGTTCTGGTCAAAAGGAGATATTTTGCTGTTTTTATAGCAGACCAGAAGATGTTTCCTGCCAAAAGTAATGAACCAGAGCTGTGAAGATGGAAGAAGAACAGAGATGTGGAAAAGTAAGTGCTGAATGTTTTTTCCTCCATAGCCTTCTATCTCATCTGATGCCAGCAGAACCCTCCTTATAGCTGCTTTAATGATGAGAACATAAAGGAAGGTGACCCATTTTATTGTGCCACCACTCTCAGCAGCCAGTTGCCACAGATGATGTTCTGGCCCAATTTAAATAGTATCCTGTGCATGCACACCCATACACACTGGGGTGGGTGGGTGGTTTGCTGGCAGAAACATGCCCAAAATGATGCAGTGCAGCTGTAGTGACTTCATCCTCCTCCAGTAATTAGCCTCAATGACAGAGCAATGCAGTCCACGTAGAAGAGCAGAATTCATATCTAAACATCTTCCAGTCAATGATCAATGCAAAGCTGATTAAAAAGAATATTTACAGCCATTGTCTTCATTATTACTAATGCTATACACTCACTGACCACTTCATTAGGTACACATTCTTTGTATCTACACTCACTGTCCATTTTAGCTCCACTGACCATATAGGTGCACTTTGTAGTTCTACAATTAGACTGTAGTTCATCTGTTTCTCTACACACTACCATCACATTAGTAATATATGAAGATATTGATGTTAGTGTTTCTATTATTATTTTAAGTGTTTGTTACCTCAGAAATATCTGAAATATTATACAGTGTAAAGGTTCTATACACTGATTAATACTAGTGGTTTGGTAAATCAAGTGAGCTGGTGATGAATTTAACATGTAATGGCTGAGATCATCAAGGATAACTTCTGGAACCAAAATTTGGTCAGCAAATTAGATTACAGTGTATCTGCTCGGTTTTTCAAAAACATTTTTTTTTTTTTTACTTTTCCACCGCAACTTATGTTTATTTGCATTTATTTTAATATGTGGTGTTTTAATCAGCTTTAAAAAAATTCCCCTACCTTGAATAAAATACAGTACCATTTTGCTTCAAAAAAAAAAAAAACTGGTTATCATGATACTGAAACATAGCATGTTACAAAAAAAGTCTAAAAATGCTGTTACTCTGGAACGCACAACATAGCTTTAGTCTTGAGAAAGGAACATTAACTGTGCTCTTCACTAACCATTAAAACATCAGAAATAATTTGTACCACAAAAAAAAAACTATACATAGAATATGCATCCAATATATCAAGTAAATCTAAAAATAATCTCATTTTCTACTATAACTATATAGTCATACTGTACTGAACATCAGTGGTAAACTCGCAGATTAAGAGAAGTCTGTGTGTCTCTGCACTGAGGGAACCAAACACTCTGCCAACACATCGTTACCTGAGGTAGGCAAATTCTCAGTTCAGTGCCCAAACAACACCGGCACTAATTTAGTCCATCTGGTGCAATCACAAGATTAAACATTAATTAAATGGTGTAAGATGGGTAAATAACATCATACAAGAGTAATTAATCAAAGAACAATTAATTGTAAGGGATTAATCACAAATGCAATCACACACAGTGACTGCATCCCATTGCTGAGACAGATGCACACACACAGCTTGTCTAGTCCCTGTAGAGAAGTATTACCAACAGAATATAACTTTCAGGAGGAGATAAACATGAACCTATTGGCACGTCTAATGCCAATTGTTGGCTAGAGTTGTGTCATGCCATGGAATTGTGATCTCTGAAATGATGGTGCTCCATTCAATACTTTTAGAGTTAGTTATGGATGAGGTGGTGATCAACCAACATCCTGACCTCACTAACACTCTTGCTGCTGAATGCAATCAAATCCTCACAGCAATGCTAGAGAATCTAGTAGAAAACCTTCCCTGGACTGCAGTTACTCCAAGAAAAGCAGAATGAACTTTATTACCCTTGTTTTCAGAATAAACAATGAATATGTGAGTGTCCCAATACGTTTGTCCCTATAGTGTAAAACATAAGAGTGCACTAAACATAAACATCCACTGCTATTCTGACTGTAAAATTAGACTCTGGGGGAAAAAAAAGCTCACACACTGATCAGGTACAGGTACATAAAGAACATTATTTTGATCAAAACAACCAAAATGTGTTCATTTGCAAAGCCTTACTTCTAATTTAGATATTATATAATACTGAAATACAAGTAACAGATGTTGGAGAATTTAGATGCCTTGAAATTTGTTTAGCTCGATGATCTTTACTGAAATAGCTGTTGGAATAGTTACTGCCAGCCTAAGAATAATTATCATAATTATCACATTGTAATGTTCCAAAACCATGAAAGATGAGCTTCATAGCAAATATAATCAGAATTCCATAAATAATAGAATTTTAAGTACACAGCTATGTTTTCATAACAGAAGTTTATTACAAATATTGTGCAATGTGTCATAATGTGACATTTCACTCTTAATAATATTGAGATAGAACATCATCAGTGCTAATGTCTGCAGATGTGTAGTCTGGTTTGCTCCATAACTTTGCTTCTATACCAGCTATGCTCCACTTCAGCTCTCCACATCCCAGTTTCAAGTCCTTAAGGCTCTGTTAATGGTGTCTGTGGTAAATGTTCTGCCAGTTTCCTTCATCTATTCCATTTCAGTCGAATCAAGCTCATTGAGGAACTTCTGACACTTGGCAATAAGTACATTAATTGCCTCAGTGACCAGAACATCAGGTGGTAGAATTCCTGTAGACTCCACTGAAACTGAAAGAGAAACACAAGAGAGAAATATATGTTAAGTGTTTAACAGATGTCTTCAATAACACCAAATGTGATTTTCCAAAAATGTGACATTTTTACTCATTTTCACAGGTGATGGAAAACTCAACCAATCACACAGCCTCTGGCATAGCAACAACTGAGATGTCAATAAGCTTATTGTATTTATGTCTCAGCATCCTGTACTTTCATCAGAAAGAATATAAAATGTGACATTTTTAGCTTAATTTAATACCCAAGGATCTGGATCTACAGGCTCCCTATACTAGTCTTCAAAAATGAGAATATCATAAAAAAGTTCATATGTGCTCAATTTTATTCAAAAATTCTCATTTTATATTAATTACATTTTTTGCAGACAGTAGAGCTACAGAGAAAAGGCTGCTCTTACAGTAAATGAAGGAAAAGTGAACTTTCCGGTTTATTATCATTCACTGCCACTACTCCTTATGAAATGTGTGTTTAGTTTGACAGCAGGAACAGCAACAACACTGTACACAAAACACACACCTGAGTGTGAGATGACTATAACACTGCGTGGGTTTGCTGGGACAAAGCAGTGCACTCAGTTTTCAGTATCTGCTGATGTTATCTACACACTTCAGCATGTTTTGATGAGAATGAGGATCTTATACTGACATATTTGAGTGCTTTTACAGTCTTTGATATGCAAAGATGTTACTGGATCTCTGTATTTCAGGTGCTGAATTTCCTTTTTCCAGCCACTTATTGTTACTTGTCCCAACTTTTTTGGGATTTGTTGACACTGTGAAATTTTGAATCAACATATTTCTCCTTTAAAATGTTACATTTACTCAGATTAAACTTTTGATCTGTCATCTATGTTCTATTATAAATAAAATATTGACATTTGCCATCTCCACATCATTGCATTCAATTTTTATTCACAATTTGTATAGCGTCCCAACTTTTTTGGAATCCGGTTTGTAAAATATATGTTTTGATTCAACCTATATATTGACTCTTGACTCTTTAAGGTTTCCAGTGTAGGTGTAATTTTGTTTCTAGGATAAAAACAAAATTCTATAAGTTATATAAATGTTTTTTGCAGAATTTGGATACATCCTCCCAGCAGGAGTGCTGACTCCAGAGGGTTAAGATATTGTATGATCATGTAATATTATTTGAATCATGTTATTTTTAATTATTTAATATTGTGCAACCAAGTGGATTCTTAGGGTGTTTGATGAAAAGTTCTGAGATAGCTTCAGCAGTGACTTAGTATTGAGGTACCACTGCTCTTCAGAGTCTCACCGAGTTTCAGTTCATCAGGGCGGTCTGAGCAACAGCTGCTGTTCAGAGAGCAGATAATTCTGAATCTAATTATGACACTTAGGGTTCAGTTAAGGCAATGCCTTGTTTTAATAGTAATTTACTCAAACTCTAAATTAAATTCTAATAATTATAGATTCTGGATTTCATATTTTCATAACAGTTACAAAAAGAGGCTAGAAATGTCACTTTACATGTAATAAATATAAAAATATGATGGCTTAACCTTTCCATAAATTATTCCTTTTTTTGAGATGCACTAGTAATTTTACCTCTGCTTTGTAAAATGTGGAACCAACAGCAATTTAAAATTTGGTTACTAATATTAAAAACATTTAATGAGATAACACAACTATGCTTCTCTTTTTGGTTTTTCACCAATTTTCAGTATATTGCACTTTACAATGAGGAGCAGAAGCACATCATTTGACAAAAATATTTTGTCCATAATAAGCAGTTTTGCATCACTTTCGATGCATAAGATACAAGACGAAAAGCTTGACAATGACTGACAACTTACATATGAAGTGATCTCGCACTCTCCCTAGTTTGACCAAACTCTTTAGGTCATCATGTTTGAGTACTTCTCTGGTGCATGTGTCCTTTCGAGTGTTGACCACTTTGGCCACTTGTGTTCCTAAGAAGGATCAAACAAGATCTAATTTAGAACATACATCTCCAAAATGTTTGCAACACTACTAAGGCCACTAATGTTATTAAATGGAAAGAGTCCTACCACCAATATCCTCGACTTCAATGACCCCAGGTGAGAAGCAGTGCTTTAATCTCTCAGCCTTTTCTCCTTCAATGGTCTGCAGTAATGTGATCTCAGGAAGCAGTCTGTAGCTAGCAGTGGCCACTGGGGAAAACTTTGCATGGTCTTTGCCTGCAGAGTGGAGGACGTTTTCTAATTAAATGAAACCTGTTCTAAACACACTTTGTAAATATGCTCACGATTTGTCAAGAGGATTTGTTCATTTTACAGATATTTGTGTTAAATGATTATGATTACAGATTTTATGATAAATATTACATGCTTTCCTTTTGAACGGTTTTGTTACAGAAAGTGTTTTTCCCCAAAAGTATTACTTTTTACATTTCACAATATATGTTCCCTTCACTTAATAAAACCCAATTATTTACCTATGCCTTTAACACAGTGCATAACTATGTCAAGCTCCTGTCCTGGCCGGAGCTGTGCCAACAGGATGTCCCCATGTACTGGACCAATCTTAGCTTCAGCAAACACATCAGCCTGGTTTCCAATAGGCATCCACGTTATGTCCTTTGAATACACTGAAAAAGATATAAGGAAAATATTAAAATCACATTCACCTTTTTATGTAGACACTGAAAATCATCATTATTAGCAGTTGCAAACACATGAAAACTAAAATGCTCACATGCACAGATTAGATTCAACTTTGGCCAATGTGATTGGACACAACAGATTTTGACCTCCGCATTTAACCCATCCATGCAGTGAAACACTCACACTAGTGAACACACTAGGCTGTGAGAACCTGTGCATTGGGCAGCCTTATCTACTGTGCCTGGAGAGCAGATGGGTGTTAGGAGCTCAAGATCACTTCAGTCACAACCTGCCTGGGGACCGCACAGGCAACCTTCTGGACAACAAGACCAGATCACTAACCACAAGTCCACGGCTGACTACAGGTAATATATACAGTGGTATGAAAAAGTTTGAGCACCCCTGATAATTTTTATGATTTTCTTTTATAAATCATTGGTTGTTCGGATCTGAAATTTCAGTTAAATATATCATATAGCAGACAATCACAGTGATATTTGATAAGTGAAATGAAGTTTATAGAATTTACAGAAAGTGTGCAATGATTATTTAAACAAAATTAAGCAGGTGCATAAATTTACAGAATTTGAATTAAATCGTGTTAAATTGAGATTGCAATAACTTTGACAGCCCTACTCATCAACACTTCATACTGTACTTACCCATGTGATTTAAATACAGTTCTTTGGGATCTGAAGAGTCTTTTGAGGCCCTGGGATTCCTTGTACATTTGATCTTCAACTGTAACTGAATTGTGTCTATTTCTGTGCCTTCTTCATCTCCTAACAAACAATAACAATACACATTTCTTTGTAAGTAACTGAAAGTGCCTGAGAGGGAAATAACTTCTGGGATTATTGCCATAAGGAAATGACTTAAATCAATGAATAGAAAACATTTCATATTTAGAAAGTGTATTTTAAAAAAACCTCACCAGCATTCCTGTACTCAAAAAGACGAGGATCAGCTTTGATGGGTACCAATCCAAGTCTGTGGGCTAGGATCTCATCTTGAATAATCGATGTATTGTTGTATATGAAAACCTTCTCAATTGCCATAGTTGGAACCTAAATGTGTAAGCAACCAGAAAAGTGAAGATGCTGGTTAAAAGTTCTTGTGGGAAGCTCAGTACCTGTGCACAGTAATATAATTTAGTGAAATACCTCAGCTAGCAATATCCGACGAAAGGCATTAGCAATGGCAGCATCTATTCCCACCATATCAAATTCAAGCGTATTTTCATCCATGTGAACAATATCAAGCTTAAAATTCTGAGAATGTAAACAAAACAAAAGACAACCAGATAAGTTGTTTAGCAAATACATTTTTATGCAATTTACAGTACAGTTTTCATTAAAAAAAACTGCATTTACAGCATTATTCAAGTACTGAAACATTTCAAAACTCAAATATGTCAATCGTGTGTATGCATGCACTTAATAATGCATTTAAATGTCATGAAAAATTACATCACAATATACATATATCCAGTTATTTGATTATTAGTCATGTAAATAGTGTATTCTAATTTGTCAGACTGGAGTATCTGATCAAGACAGCTGTATTTTAGCTCAATAATAAGATTTCTCAATGCATGCATGAAAACAGACTATTGGTCAAAGTGTCAACATGAACTTTATTATTCAGACTATACAACAAGGCAAGCACAGCTGAATGAAATTACGTTTCTCTTGACTCCAATGTGCAAATATATTATTAGAGAAAAAAAGACCATGATCTCAGAGCAGTTTATAATTTAATTATCCACATACATATGTATATTTGTATGTGTATATTTGCACTTTATCTGCATATTTTGCACAATAATCTCTTCCCTGTTCTTATATATTATAGTTCATATTGTCCTTTTATCTTATCTCTTGATATCCCCCCTTCTTTTCCTAATGTGAACAAGTAGTGATCAAAGCATGTCACTGCCAGTTGCACCATCTATGACTGTCTGTGACAAATAAACTCTGATTTGAGTTTAAATCCTATCACTACTCATGTAGACCCAGAGTTTCCCCATTTTCTGATTTCCCAAATGCATGTAAATGCATTTATCAGAATACTCACAAAATTGGATTTTCTGTCAGATAATGAAGTGCATATAAATGCACTCACTGCATTTTGCTGACAATTGAAGACTTCTGCATAACATGTGCCGTTAAAGCTGATGAACGTTAGGCTTAAAGCTAGAAAATTGAGTTGGTAATAAGCATCGTGACCATGACAACTCTAACTTACAGTAGAAAGACTAATTTACTGAATTTACAACCTGCGATACCTTTTTGAATTTCCTCAGATCCCATGTGTCATCATAACCAGGATAATTTCCAGGGAAATCTGTCGAATGAACCTGTAACATAGTCAAAACAAAACTGCATATGAAGTAAATAGACACTGTGATAAAACAAACTCGTCATGAACAGAATAATAAAGTACAGTGATGAACTGCAGCTACTGTCAGTTTTGTGAGAACACAAGCTGCATTCACACAGAACATCGTATCAATGTATTCATATTTCAATTAAAGTAGACCTAATACATGATCAGATATTGATGAACATACGTTTCTAACTCCATATTCTCCCAAAATCACTCTGTCACGGATCTCATCCACGTTTCTCATAGGCGCCGCCATGTTCCCCGCTCTTCCTGCCTTCTCCTGCACTTCTGCTTCTATTTTTCGTCCACTTCAAAATAAAAGTGTTATCAGTATGTTTTACAAAAATGTTTTAAAGTAATATTATTTTAATGAGATTTAAAATTAACTGTTGCTTTCATGTTTTTAAAGAATAATAAACCTTACGTTCTGACTTTTATTCTGTCAATACGGTTACTTTTACAGAATAAAGGTAATTACGCAAGCCTCTCATTTAAACTCATTTTAAACTAGACAATAACAATACATTATTTTAATCATATTGTAGTACATTTCTTTTAAAAAAGAAAAATATTTTTTTCTCTGCTGTTATTTTTCAAAATGTTCTTTTCTTAGTGTTAATTTGTTATTTTACACACACACACACACACACACACACACACACACACACACACACACACACACACACACACACACACACATTTAATAATAGTCTTATTACTCATCTGAAACTACTGGAAAATAACAATACATTTTAAATCAGATTCTAATATTTATTAATAACATACAGATTTAGTTTTCTCTGCAGCTATATGTCTGCTCAAACTATTAAGTCTTTTTTAAATAAAATATAGAGGGCTTCTTAATGTGTCATTAGGTATGGCTTACGAAGAAAAATATATTAAATATTTTTATAGCAATTTTACCTTAATGTTATTTAAAATGATTTCATATTTTCTAACTAATGAGCAATAAGACTTACGTATCGACTTTTATTATGTCATTACGTTGACTTTTACAGAATAAAAGTCAGCACGTAATCCTTATTATTCCCAAAAAACAATTACAAATAGAAACCAAAAATGATTTCGTAATTATATGATTTGAATGCGATTTAAAATGAATTGAAATATTCTAGTGATTAATGAGTGATATGGTTTAGTTTTTGACTTTTATTCTGTATAAACTTTAGCAAGGTGTTTTTGTTATCGCGCGCCCTTTCAGTCGGTGTGCTCACAGGAGCGTCTGAAGGAAGGTTTGGTAAAGTTTGCTTGTTTGTTGCATTAACTTAACGTTATTTGTAATTTAATATCAGAGTTGCTTTTGTAAACCGAGCACAGAGCCGGACAAAGAGAGAACCCAACAGAACAAATAAAGACCGAGAGGATGGACGACAGCAGTGAAAGAGAGGAAAGTTGTGGAGACTCGTTCAGGAGCGCTGACAACAGTGAACTACATCAGGATAAGGATGAGCTCGACGAAGAGGTAGACTTCTGTTCATTAACATCACTTTATTATTATATTAGAGGAAGTTTCAGAATCAAATGCCACTTTTAGCCAGTTTACTGAACTGTCCAATGTTAGCAGACTGGTTAACTTGTGAAGCTAGCTAAGCCTGGTCTACTAGATTAACTAGTGATCATTAAAAAATCTTAACAGGAAATTAAGCACTCTCTTAAAACAAAAAAGACAATGGACATTTGCTGCTTTTTAAACGTTTCTCTTGATAAAGACGTTTCCCTAATATTCTGTATATAGTTTATTTATGTTTAATAAATAATGAATAGAACTAATTCAAATGTTATTTGCTCATTTCCATGTAATCAGTAAGTAAGTAAAAAATTAGGGATGTTTGATATATCAACGAAACGATATGAGAAAATCACGATACTTCAGGATTTTAAAATTATATTTATTTTTTCATATCTTGTAAAAATAAACACTGTAAAAATCCTACCAAAGACAACAAAGTCAGTGATTTGTTTTCAACATGTTACCTGATGTGCTGCAATCAAGTCCCAATAAACAGAACTAATTATGCTCTTATTTTAATCATACACACTGTTCGGAGGCGATTTTAAGTACTGACACTGCATGCACTTCATAATCCAATTACTGCAGAAAATCTTTTTTTCAGCCAATAAACTCACAGAATAAGACGTGATGTCCAGCTAACACAAGAACGTTGCAAGAACATTGCGAGAAAGTTCCATTTAGGTTATGCGAACGTTATGATGTGGAGTTCTTGCTTGGACGTTAGGTGTGAACGTTAGGCTAGAACGTTCTTTGAACATTCCCTTAATGTTATTATTATAATACACCCGGTCAAGTGACAAACAGGGAACATGCGTTCATCGTTAGGCTAACGTTAGGTTGGAACGTTATATATAGGTTTGTTCAAACTTTAGTCAAAACCTTCAAAAAACGTTCTAGGAACGTTGTCATTTAACAGAGCCATGCAAGAACGATACCAGAACGTTAGTTTAAATTGGTTAAATGCAAACATCACGCTGCTGGGTTTTCTGTTTGTTTGTTTACAATTTTTACCTGAAAATATGAACTTTTACATTATCAACATCACTCCAAAAGTTTTTTTTGTTTGTTTTTGTTGTTGTTTTGTGGGAAACGCGGTCTGTTTTTATGCATGTACAGACTGACATGTCTGAAGGAAATCCATACATGCACTGAGAAATCTGATGACTGACCTAAAATTAGTCTGTTTATGCTGTTTACATGACCACTTGAATAAGATAACTGCAGACATTCAGTTATGATCTGAATAACTGCACTCATTTTGACATTGTAATGTAATTTAAAATAACAACAATGAATATTGTCATATTCCAGTTCTAATCAACCGCTAACATGTTATGACAATAAATAGAAAAAACAATTTTTGTTTTTGGGCCTATATTGAAATTATGCCTGACAATTCCATCAGATGCTTTTATGTCCTACCTTTGGCTTGTGCTGTGTGGCACATTTTTAAACTGTCTTGTTTTTGTTGTCTTGAAGCATTTACTGCCTCTTAAGGAGTTTTATCCTTATATTCGCTGTGCGCTGTGCACTGGGTTCTTCATCGATGCCACTACCATCACCGAATGTCTTCATACCTGTGAGTCTCACTTCATACTGACTACACCTTCATTACAGAGATGGCCTTTAAACTGACACTTTTAACATTTTTGTTTGCCCTGTTTTGTTTTGCTTTTTCAGTCTGTAAAAGCTGTATTGTTAAGCACTTTTTCTACAGTAACAGGTGCCCCACCTGTGACATTGTCGTTCATCAGACTCAGCCCCTTTACAATATAAGGTATTTACATGCGTTATCAATCTTTGCATGTTTGTTTCTTAATGACATTTTCAGTGTTTTCTTAATATACACCTTTTAAAAAAACAAACAAAAAAACTATACCTTAAATAGAAACATGTAGAGTGAAATACTGATTCATCTGTTTAAAATATTGTTTTCACAATTTTCTTTGTGCACTACTCATTTGGCATTAGAGTAGTACACTGGGACCCCTTGAGATGTTGTCATGACATTGTCTGTCCCTTGCGTGTCTGTTCCTCAAGGGTCCTTCTGCAGTCCTCAGAATTTTTTATTGTTGATTTTGTAATTTTTTAGCTAATATTTGTCTCAATCTGTATTGTATTTCTAGACCAGACAGGCAGTTGCAAGATATTGTTTATAAGATGATTCCAACTTTGGAAGAAGGTATTGTTTCGATGTCCTCTATCACACTGATTTAGTTTTCTTGATAATTGTTTTTATTCAAAACTTTTTTCTTTCTTTGTTTGTCCCAAAGCAGAGAGAAGACAAATGTATATGTTTTACAAGGACAGAAGACTTGTGGTGCCTAAACCAGGTGTGCTGAATTTGCTAATCTCAGTAATTCATACTCATACCATAGGTGTGCATGTATTCACAAACACAGATTTTTATTCTCCACTTTGTGTCTGTAGTTTATTCTGAACTGCTGCACTGTTTTATAGAGAAACCTTCTGTTCTTTCCAGCTTTAGTTGGGGTCCCACCCATGCTTCCAACAAAGGCTGCAAAACAGAAGCAGAAAGACATGATGCCACCATCTGTTTTTACCATTCCTCCAGAATTAGACCTGTCTCTCATGTTGGAATTTGTTGGGTGAGTGTTTTTCTTTTATTTATTTGTAATATATTTGACATTGTAATAGGTGCCTGATTTGCAGAGTTTTTTAATCCAAGCTTGCAATGATATTTCTCACCAGTAGATGGAGTTAAAAGACCTGTTGATTTCAAGTGGGCATGATGTTCATGTGTTGTATTTTTTTATGCACAGGGCTGAGAAGGGCATTGAAAATTACAAGGTATTTATTACCTTAATATTTATAAAGCATTTACCTGATAGATTAATTTAATCTAAAGTTGTATTCTCTCTCTCACAGCCTCTGGAGCGAAAGTATGTGCGAGTATCGGGTGAAGCCACTATTCGCCACGTGGAGCTCTTTATCAGAAGAAAGATGGAGTTGAGTCCTGATTTGCAGGTACAACAGCAATGCATTCACACTTGCCTTTAATTTTTGACATAACTGTAGTAGTTATTATAGAATAATCAAGTTTACAGATAAATTAATAAAATAACATGCAACTAAGATGGATCTTAAATATCCCAGATCCCACAATTAGCAATATTAGGTTCAGTTTGTTTTTCTCACTTTTTGACATACAGTGGTAACCCTACTTATGAGTTTAATCCGTGCAGGAGCTGAGCTCGTTAGCTGGTTTGCTCGTTAGCTGGATGCATTTTCCCCATAAGAATACATGTAAAACTGATTAATCCGTGTCAGCCGGCCAATATACAGTATACTTTAATATGCTAAATAATGTGTTTATATGGGTTTTTTAAAACATAAACGAGACGACGACAACACTCGTGTAGGCTGGCCGCTTAGGAGAGGGAAACCGACGGTGCTCGTGTAGGCTGGCGGCTGCATGGTTACACTTATCATATGAAAAGTAAAAGTAAAATGTATCTAACTTTCTTGTTCACTACCTTCTGCTACCTTAGCGTTGCTTTCAAGAGGCACTTTCACTTTGTATTGACTGACCTCTTCTTCTACCGTAGCATCTAGGAGATGCTACGACCGCAGCGCCCCTAGTGGTTTGGCATACTTGAAGAAATTTACGCTACTCGTTAGCTGTAACAAAAATATTCAGAGATCTCGACTCGTTACCTGGAATACTCGTTAGTAGGGATGCTCGTAAGTAGGGTTACCATTGTATTGCTATATAATATTCTCATCGCATTTA
>BRDA01003717.1:15267-44514 GCA_036984385.1 Crenuchus spilurus
TCTAGGAGATGCTACGAGCACAGCGCCCCTAGCAGTTTGGCATACTTGAAGAAATGTACGCTACTCGTTAGCTGGAATTTTACTCGTTACCTGGAACAAAAATATTCAGAAATCTCGACTCGTTACCTGGAATACTCGTTAGTAGGGATGCTCGTAAGTAGGGTTACCACTGTATTTGATTACGTCTTCTGTTTGGTTTGATTCCCCTGGCTGTGTCCATCCTTGTTGTTGCTGGTCATCCTTTTCTTCTTTTACCACCAACTGTTCTATGCATAAATGTCTTTTAAACAGGTTCTTCTCATAATATGTACAAGTACTGTACAAGAAGTGAGGTTTGATTTTGGGGGGGAAACATTTGTTAGTTTTCTTTGATGTTTGACGTACTCTTAATAATCTTGGCCAACAAAAAGGTTCAAATGCATCAAAAGTTTTTTTTTTTTTTTTGTTTTGTTTTTTTTTGTCTTTTTGCATGTCTGTAAAGAACAGAGAAGACCAGAGTCTGCATAATAAGACTTTTAAGTTAAGACTTTTCCTGTTTTCACAACAACCCAAAGTATATAAAATCAGTGTAGTTTTCCCCAAAAAGATCCTTTTAATTTCACTTTGAAGTACATTGAGGGTAACCCTCAATTCCATATACATTGTTGGGAAAAATAAAAAAAATATTCAACCAAATTCAATGTATATACATGAATTTAATTAAGAATATGTAAGTAAAGAGAATTGTATAATTGCATGTGTGTATAAGGAAAAACACATTTCAGGAGCTTATTGTTACAGAGAACAGAGGTTTGCTTGTCCTTGTTTGCAATATTAAATCAGTTTAATAAAACATGTTCCATGGTTCAGTCTTTCAGTGGAGCCCACAGTAATTGTTCTGGAGATTCTATCCTAACTGGTGTAAGAAATTATATTATTATATTAGAAATTGTATTTTATATTTTTATTTTTATCAATCAAAATGTAAATGAAAAATGACTTCATTATGGCATGATTTTACATTATTGTTCAGAATGGGGAAACCTTTGTGTGAAAATGAGTGAAGTGTTAGTTTCCAATGTTCCAGTGTGCTCAGTAATTCACCAGACAGGAGTGTTCAAATAGGACTAATCCATCTTGCAGAGAAAGAAGATGCTCTGGCAAGGAAGAATAGACTGATAACAGTAACAACTGTTTCTTTTTATAGGCTTTTATTTTTAGCTGTAGTTATGCCAAGTAAGGTCATGTGAATGTTATTTTAGAGATGTAAAAAAGCCTTTGCAATTTCATTTCTTCCTCATCTCACAGCCCAGCCTGGAGAACCACATTGTCATTTAATTTAGCTGCTAATATTCACGCCTTTGTTAAGTCTTTGGTCCTTTTAAGGAATTGGCTTGACTCACTCAAGCATAACATTGGCTGTCAGCAATTGTGATAAGTTTTGGGTGAAGAAAATGTAAATGCAGTTCCTGGAGCATTTGGTTGTACAATTCAGACCAAAATGACCAGGCTGTAAGACAACAGTGTAGAGTATATCTGATATGAAGATGTATATAAGAAGCAAACAAAAGCCACAGGATGTAGCTTGATTGATTTTTCGGTATCACTGTAGTGTTTTTCTTTGTATGTCACTTGGAGCATGGATGCACAGATCTGTAATCTCCAAATACATTAGAATATTGTGGAAAAAGTTCATTTGTGATTGTAATTTAATTCAAAAAGGTAAATGATGTATATTCATATATATGCATATATATATTTGTGTGTGTGTGTGTGTGTGTCATTGAACGTATTGCCACATTTCAAGCCTGTTTTTATATGATTATAGTGTTTATATACGAATTTATTTAAAACTCAAAATATTTTAATTTGAGATTCTGGGTTTCTTCTTTTCATGAGCTCACAATCTTGAAGTATGTCACTATTGTGACATATTATATACACCATTATGTCACATATGGACCTTTTTGAATTAAATTATGAACAACAGTGAACTTTTTCATGATATACAAATTTTTGAGCTGCACTAGTTTTACAGCATTTGAGAGTGCATGACATTTTGCTTGAATTTGTAGCAATGTAAATTGGTTGTTGGTGGAAGCAGATTGCATGTGGCTAAATGTGCATACCTGGATTAGTGGCTTAATTAAGGTAATTTCTTGGCTCTCTCACTGCCTTCTGTGGCTTAGAATAATCTGGCATTGGATGTAACACTCTAAACTGACCATGTAAAATGTCATAGGGCACAAGCTAAAGGACAAAAGGAAAATTCGCTTCTTACCCATTGGGTGACAAAGTTCAGATGAAGAAAGATAAAATGGATAGGTGATGGCAAAAGAAGACTGAGAGTGTGACATAATGATAATGTCTTAACCAGTATATGCCATGGCTAAGTTTACTATAGTCTGAAGAAAACACAGGCCTAAATTCAGCTTTCTTAACTACAAATGTCCTTCATTCTCTTATGCATGGTCATATCAAAATATCAAGACCACCTACGTAATCGTGGGAATAACTACCCTTTACCCTAGTGATATGACTGACTATATTAGGTGGTTAACTGGTCCACTGCAGCATGTTGATTGCTCTGTACTGGAGTTTGCCAGAGTTGTTCCAATCTGGCATCAATGGGAAACCAGTGTTATGCTGTTGGTCCCTTCTCTGTACACTTTCACTGCAGCAACTCTAGAACATCCCACAAAGTAAGTGGTTTCCAAGATGCTACCATACTTTGGTTGGTACCCTATTATCATGCCATTTTGGACATCAGTCCGATCACATCCTTTTTATCGTTTTACACACTGATACAAATGACTGGTGGGCTCACTTATTTATACATGCAGCAAACCCTGTCACATGGCATCTGTGATGTCCCAGGTTTAGCTCATTCCAAACCAGGAGTGATGATACTCTTCTGATGCGATTGTATGTCTCTGTTTGGTTTAATCATGGACTGATGTCAACGTCTCTACAATTCTTTCTCTGGTAGGTGGATGTTGTTTGTGGTGAGCATCTCCTAGAGCAGTGCCAGTCTTTGAGAGAAGTTAGAAATACAATGGGAGAATTTGCCTTTCACGTAAGTACCCGATAAGGATTTTGATTGTAGAATGGGATTATTTTACATAATATCTAACATGAGTGATCCATAATTTATGGCATAAATGGCCTAGCACATCTCAAAAATTAGAATATTGTGGAAAAGTTTCATTTTTAATTAAAATAATTTAATTCCAAAAGATGATTGAATCGGATTACATGTATATGAATTATAATATTTCATTCCACTAGTATTCCACTAATATTTATATTTATGTTATGATATTAGCTACAATGTGCTTTATAAATACTTCAGCTTTGGATGGAGTTGCATGTAGTTTTATGTAAAGAAGTATGTAACTAGTATAATGAAAACTGCCCCTGCAGACATTGGAGAACTTTGCAATAGCATTTCCTAAATCTTAGCAGTAACTTCTTCACTTACTATCTGAAGTAGTATATCTTCCATATACATGATCACATTAGAGACAGGTGGATGGCGATGCATTAATATTTGTTTAATCTAGTATTTGTTGTGTCAGTCTTTTACCTTGGATGTCTGGAAAGACTGGCTAAGTCATAGTAATAGTTATGCTATGTGGAGGAGGCTCAGAGAGATCAGTTCATATACTGTAATATTTTGACTAAAAGCCTAGTCCCAAAAAATGCTTAGTCCTTTTTACTGGTTAGGAGTGGCTGCATGTTTTGACAAACACAGGTCTTGTGTAGACACCGGGTCTGATTTTTTAGAGAAGTTATTTTAATGTCGCTAGAAAGAAAGATGCTCATGTTCATTTGATGTGTTGTAAATATTTTAACAAGTAATTTTCATACTGGTTTAAATACTAGGGAAACAGTTTGTTTCCCATCTGTGCTGAGCAAAAGTTTTCTGTAATAGGAATGAATGTTGACCTGTGACATATAGACACCTGTCCCAAATATAGGCTGGTTGGGTTTAGTAACTGAGGCAAATAAAACTTGTGCTGTTAAGATCTATTAGACAAATATATAAAATCTGCTGTAAGCCAACAATATTGTTGGTGAAATATTGATGTTCTTTTCTTTCTGCTATCATAGGATGGAATGCTGGTTTTACAGTTTGGACTTGTTCTGCCTGCTCAGTGAAGAGAAGATTTTTCAGTCTCTTGTGTACTGTGAATGGAGTAAGGGCTACTCTACACTTTGTCAAAGTTGAAATTTCTGTTTTCCCAGCAGCTTCCTGCGCAGAATGATACTTTTCTTAAAACCCACATTGCTCCAAAACTGAACATTGTAAACGGAGAATTTGCAATTCTTTACTGTTATACTGTTCTGTGTATTCTCTCATATAGGTTTATATTTTATAGAAACACTATGTTCTATGGATCAGTTACAACAGTTTTCTGATTATTATTATTATTATTATTGAATGTACAGCTTTTATATTGAAATTAATTTAATGTACTTGTTTTCCATCCACTAAAAACATGACATTATGAATTGTCATTTTATAACAAAAATGTAATTCCTTTGATTGAGAGAGTTGAATTAAAAAGAACTTTTGCAAAACTCATTGTACTCATTTTGCAATACTCATATGTTACTGCTACAGTGGGGCAAAAATGTGTTTAGTCAGCCACTGATTTGTCAAGTTCTCCTACTTAGAAAGATGAGAGAGGTTTGTAATTTTCATCATAGGTACGCAGATAGACATTAGAAAATGGAAGAAGCACAAGATGACTGTCTGGGGCTCCATGCAATATGATGATTCTGAGAAAGGCCAGGGGTCAGCCCAGAACTATATGGGAGGACCTGGTCAATGACCTGAAGAGAGCTGGGACCACAGTCTCAAAGAGGACCATTAGTAACACACTATGCCATCATGGTTTAATATCATGCAGGGCATTCAAGGTCCCCTTGCTCATGCCAGCACATGTCCAGGCCCATTTCAAGTTTGCCAATGACCAGAGGAGGCATGGGAGAAGGTCATGTAGTCAGATGAGACCAAAATAGAGCTTTTTGGTACCAACTCCACTCGCCATGTTTGGAGGAAGAAGAATGCTGAGTTGCATCCGAAGAACACCATACCTACTGTTAAGCATGGGGGTGGAAACATCATGCTTTGGGGCTGTTTTTCTGCAAAGAGGACAGCATGACTGATCCATGTTAAGGGAAGAATGAACGGGGCCCATATATCGTGATATTTTAAGCCAAAACCTTCCATCAGTGAGAGCATTGAAGACAGAATGAGGCTGGGCCTTCCAGCATGACAGTGATCCCAAATACACTGCTTGGGCAATGAAGGAGTGGCTCTGTAAAGGTCCTGGAGTGGCCTAGACAATTTGTGGAGGGAGTTGAAAGTCTGTGTTGCCCAGCGACATCCCAAAAACATCACTGCTCTAGAGGAGATCTGCATGGAGGAGTGGGCCAAAATACAAGCTACAGTGTGTGCAAACCTGGTGAAGACTTACTGGAAACATTTTACCTCTGTCATTGCCAACAAAGTTTATGTTACAAAGTATTGAGTTGAACTTTTGTTATTGACCAAATACTTATTTTCCACCATAATTTACAAATAAATTCTTTAAAAATCCTACAATGTGATTTCCTGTAGTACAGGCCGGAGGACAGACTGCATAGTGCTCGACGATTTAATTGTTTTTGGAGGCATTTTCTCACTAACAAATATCCTCACTGAAGTGACTAAACACTACACTTAACTAACAAACAGAAACAAAACAAAACCAGAAGATTTTAGTGCTTGTTTATAGAAAAATAAAACTCTCAGCTCCACGAGGACTCACAAAACACGTCTACTCCATGCCGAGTCAAACCGGAAGTCCCTACAATGTGATTTCCTGGATTTTTTCTCACTTTGTCTCTCATAGTTGAATTGTACCTACTGACGACAATTAGAGATCTTCCTAAATAGGAGAATTTGCACAATCAGTGGCTGAATAAATACTTTTTTGCCCCACTGTATACCGGTAATTAACAGAAATGTCAAATATATTATGTGCTGGGTAGCTATGCATAAGCACTTACTGAATTTGCATGACTCTTATTTAGTTATGTGGTTTATCTTATTTTTTTTCTTTTCTGGCAGTAAAGTTCTAAAATGTCTTGTGTTTAAAACAAAGTAAATAGCCCATTAACCTAAAGTGCATTCAAGCAGTAACAGTGTCTCCCTCAGGGCTGTTAAGCTGGATAGGCTTACTGTACGAAAAAGTGCATATGCAGGAACAAAGTAATATCCCCCTGAGGATGCTACAAAAGGTAGAAAGTTCTATCCTATGAAGTAGTATGATCACATGAGCCTGCTGAAAAACAATGTTTGATCACAAAGTAGAAAATGTAGACCGAGATACTGTCTCTGACTTTACATCTATACGGTGGACCAACATGGTAGGTGTGTCCAATAGAGTGAACAGTTGTGTATATACTGTACTATTAAGTTAATTGTACAAGCTGCTGATTACTGCTGAAATCCAGAGCCACTGAAACCTGATTTGTATAAGGATGTCAAGTTGCTTTTGGTTTTTGCACATGATTATGATCAACTTAAAATCTAGAAGCTTGAAGAAAAACAAAATGCAGACTAATCGAATGCCTTTATTGATACATAGAGTCTAGTAAATGTAAGGAATATAGTGTCATAGATGATGGAGACAAAACAGCCGACATTTGTGACAGTGCTCTTCTTAAAGGAATCGCTTTGGTCCTTTTTTGGAAACCTATCATGATGTCTTTCAGCAATGACATCATATACTTATAATACTACATTTTAAATGTGTATTATTGGATGGAAATATGTAACTACTTCATTATGCTGTCCATTTGAGCTCTTTTTGCTTATTTTGGTCCTTGTATTTTTTTTGCTAAAACTAGAGTGTATGATGTATAGAGGAAACAGTTCTACTGCATTGTTGTGGATTGTTTTTAGGGAATGTTTTCATATATTTGCCCATTTGAAAATGATTTTATGCCTAAAACCATATTCACAGCTAGTAGCAATGTTTCTGTAGCTCAAAATATTCAGACAGCTACTTATACACAATGGTCTAAAACTAAAGGCTATATTGACATTTAATACTCTACTTAAATTGACTAATTTGAATTAACATCCATTGTATTATTCTTGTCTGTGTTCTTTGAGGTCTGGTCAGTAATTTCTTCAACCTCCTGCTGAGCTGCCGTCTTTGATTTGTTCTGTTCATCATCCTTCTCTTTCTTAGGATTGTGGGGTGAGCTGGTGTAAGAGTGACTCTGGTAGCCATAGTGCAAGCTGGGCATATCGTGATTGGTACTAGAGTAAGCGATCCCAGAACCAAAATGTGTCTCCTCTCCTTCAAGCAATTTTCTGTTGAACAAAAAAAAAATAACATTTTACTTGGTTCTTAGCTTAGCTTAGCTTGATGATGTAATTGCTAGAAATCAAATGGTCTTATAGTTTATACTTTAAATTTAAACCAAAAAATTTAAATGAAATTAAACATGGTTCTACCTGTATGCTGCAATTTCAATATCCAGAGCCATCTTGACATTCAGCAAGTCCTGGTAATCTCTCAGGTGATGAGCCATCTCACTCTTAGTATTTCTTAGTTCAAGCTCCAGGTGAGTAATTGTTTCCTAATTGATAAATTAATTAAGTTAATATCAATAATAATAATCATCATCATCATAAATGTATATGTAGTGCCTTTTATGCATTGAAATGCAGATCAGTTTGCTTTGCAAAATGAAGATAAAAATCAAACAACAGGAAATAAAATTAAGCTGTTGTGAGAAATTAATTTTGCTTACATTTCTTTTTGTAATATGTTTTAAAGAAAATGTGTTCTCAGAGTTGGCATAGTGTAACAACCCTAGCCTTGGCAAACTCTCTATACCAATACAAGTCCTTGGGCTAGACGCCTAAGGCTACATTTGCTTTCAAATTAGTGAAATTGAAAATTGCTCTGGATATGAGTGTCTGCCAAATGCTGTAAATACACTGTAACTTTTTTAATTAAATAACCTGGTTACTTTGATGCACTATATATCTAAATGTTTATAGACAACCTTTATAATGACTGCATTCAGCTACTTTTGCTGACACAGATGTATAAATGCACACACACAGCTTGTCCAGTCCCTGTAAAGAAGTACTGCCAATAGAATAGGACTCTAAGGAGCAGATAAACATGTTTATGGAACTGTGTTCACTGGAATGATGGTGCTCCATTCAATACTTTTTGAATTAGTTATGGATGAGGTGGTGATCATCTAACATCCTGACCTCACTAACACTCTTGCTGCTGGATGCAGTAAATCCACACAGCAATGCTCCAGATGCCTTCCTTGGACATTAGAGACGGTTACTCCTACAAAAGCAAGATAAACTATTTTTTAATACTCTTGATTTTGGTAGAAACAATGAATAAGCAGGTGTCCCAATGCTTTAGCTCATATAGTGCATCTTGTCATTAGCCTTCTGTTAACCCTTCACTCAGTCAGAGTGTAAAATAGACTTGAACTTTAATTCTTAACATTCTATAGGAGGCTGAACACGTGGCCAGTGCTGGCTATAAGTTAATCTGATTAGCAGTCAGGATGTTTTACACTCGGTGAACTTCAGTATCGGACAACTTCAAGTGAAACTCAGCATACTAAAATGGTTCAATGTGATAATTCCAACTATAAGGTAAACAAGCGAATATGCAGTGCTTATTCCCACCCAGCAGGCACAATGACATTCTACATTCTTGCAGCATTAATGCAATGATACGATAAGGTTCTGTGCCTGCTGGGTAAGAACTTCATGACCTTAGAACCCTCCTTTGTGGAATCCTGTTTATAGAGAAGCCTGGAAATGGAATTAGCCTTGTCCAGCTATGTGAGCCAAGTTCAGCACCATGGACAGGGCGTACACATTTGAGGGTCAGGCTATGGGTTATTTTAAGTGGAGAAAATGTAGCAGAGTGCCTACATTGATACACTGAACAAAAGTATTTATACACCACATTGTTTCTTCAGAAGACAATGGTATTAAACATAGTTTATCCTGCTTTTGTTGGAGTAACGGCTTGTACTGTCCTAATAGATTTTAGAACAGTGCTGTGAGGATTTCATGTGATAAGAGAATTAGTGAGGTCTTACCTAACTTATTCCAGAAGTACTGGATGGAGCACCATCATTACACAGCTCAATGCTGGAGGGCACTAGCCCACACCTAGCATTATGGTGCCAATATGTTCTCCAGATAGTCTTGGTCTATTGACAGTACTTCTCAGGGACTATACAAGCTATATGTGTACTTCAGCAACATAGCTGAATGCATTCACTAGTAATGGTGTCTACAAACATTAGGACATAATACTAGTATATGTTTGGATTATAATCTTTGAATGAACATTGTTTAGGGCAACCTGAGTTAGTGTGGTTTGTATAAAGGTGTGCTACCTGATAACTTGCGACTTCAGTGTTGTGTCCATCCTCCATCTCTCTCATTTGCCTCTCCAGGGACTCGTTAGTACCTCTCAGGGCTTCAGTCTCCACTGTTTTAGCCTGGAGCTGTCTCCTGTAGTCATTCAGCTCCTCTCTGGTGGCTCTTATAGCTTCGTTGGTTCTCGTAGCTTGCTCGTTCAGGCTGGCGAACTTGGCCTTGTACCACTCCTCGGCGGACTGCAGGTTCTTGGACGCCAGAGCCTCGTACTGTCCTCGGATATCCTTGAGAGCTGAGGTGAGGTCAGGCTTGGCCGCGTCCACCTCCACGGACACCTGCGTCATGCAGGTGAGCTCGGCCACTTCCTCGTCGTGCACTTTCTTCATGAAGTCCAGCTCGTCCAGGAGCGACTGGACCCTTCTCTCCAGCTCCAGGCGCGCCACCGTGGCGTCGTCCACGTCCTTCCTGAAGAACCTGAGCGCCTGCTCGGCCTCTTGGCGCGCCCTCGACTCGCCATCGTGCTTGGCCCGGAGCGCCTGCAGCTCGTCCTCCGCGTTGTCCCGCTCGAGGAGGGTCCGGTCTCTCTCGCCGCTCGTCTCGTCCAGCCGCGCGCGCAGCTCCCGTATCTCGCGCCGGTACACCTCGGCCAGCTTAGACGGCTCGCTCTGCTTCTGGCGCAGCGTCACCAGCTCGGCCTCCAGCACTTTGTTCTGCTGCTCCAGACTGCGCACCTTCTCGATAAAGGTGGCGAAGCGGTCATTCAGGCCCTGTAGCTGCTCCTTCTCGTTCGTCCGGACGAGCTTCAGCTCGCTGTTCAGCACTGATGTCTGGGAGATGTCCAGACTGTGTCCGGGCGTCCGGCCGGACCTCCTGTGGGAGCCCAGAGAAAGGCTGCGAGACACCCGAGACGAGGACCCCGCCGCAAAGCGAGGACTTTCCCCGAACAGTTTCCTGTAGGATGAGCACAGGTGGGAGTCTGAACTGTAACTCATGTCTGCTGCAGTTCAGACTGACTGAGATGGACGTGTTTACCCTTAAATAGGCTGCAGCCCAGCCTGGACTGACCCAATCACTAATCTGCAGTGAAATAGTCCCTTACATGATTCAGGAACAAGTCCTGATCACTTACACGAGTCACAATAACGAAATACAACACACTGTAACATTCTGGCAGCCTATAAATAAAGGTTTAGCAAGAAGCCATTTGTATTTATACAACAACTCAGATGGAACTTCCCATTTTAAACGGACTGAGCTGATTTCATCACCCTACTATAGACATTAAAGTTTTAAATCTAAAAATAGGCTACTTGTTTGTTTTAATGATAGAATCCCACTTTTGCAGCTTGAAAAATTGGTATTATGAGTCATAACGTTATAAAGTCCCAATTTTGAAATACAACAATATAATAAACGTCATAATAATGAGACATATAGAATGAGTTACAGTCAGCATAATGAAATACAGTCATACGAGGAACAATCACAAATATCAGATTCAAAGTCATACTAATGAAATACTAAGTCATAAATACACATGGAAGTAATGAGATAAAGTATATCATTATTATGTGCATATATAATCATTATGACTATATCTCATTAGTATGTATCTCATTATTATGACTTTATATCTCAATATTTGACTTTGTATCTCATTATTGTGACTATATGTCATTAGTGGTGTGACTTTGTATCTCATTATTATGACCTTTTTTTCAAGTGATGGGAATTGGATTACATACTTGCTAAGATTTTAAAGACAAATGACTTCTATTCTTTATTCCTTGTCCTCTCTGCTTTGTGTACCTACACATTTTAATCTACTCAAGTTACATCTACTAATGTTATGGGCTTTTCTTTGAATTGCTTTGTTGCATATTCTATAGTCCAGAAAATTTTGTTTAGCTTTCTGTAATTACTGAAGTTGAAGGTGCTGTCCTGTACAAAAGCCAGTAGATGGTGATGTTTCTCATAAACGCAGGTTCCTTAAGCTCTGAAATGAAACATGATGTGAGATTATTACTCTAAGAGCATGTCTAATACTTGATAAAGGCCATACAGTAATTCAGAATTATGAGATACAGCGTCATAATAATGAAAATTAACGTCACAGTGAGAAACAAAGGCACAATGAAAAACAAAGTAAGTAATTATGAGATACAAAGTCATAATAATGAAATACAAAGTCATAATTAGTGAAGCTCTCTTCTAACGGAACATGATGTGAGATCGTGGTAACAAACCCGCAGCCTCATTTAGTACTTTAAACATTTTTGTTTTATTTTTTTGTATGGCTTATTATTCAGTATATTTAATTATTACAATTTTTATTTATTTTGCTTGAGTATCAACATTAAAACAGTTAAAAGGCTTAAATATATACTTTTACATGCAGTGAATATAAAATATGACAGTTTACCTTTTGAATTCAATAATGAACAAAAATTTACTTTTTCAAAACAGTTTTTTTTAATGTGACACCCAATACCATAAACAACGACATTTGGTTCCATCAAGAAGCTTTGAAATGGCTGGTTCTTTATTGTAAATGAACTGTGCAAATGTCAAGAACCTTTCTAAAGTTTAAAGAATCTTTACTGGAAATATAAACTTAACAAAGAAATAGGTTAGTCAGATCTTTAAAATTTTCACAGTTCACACTCACACACATTCATTTACAGAAGAGGTTCTTTAACTGAGCGCTTCTGAGGCTTCAGTCACGGCTGCGGACGCGTGATCGGGTCTGCGCATGCGCAGTGTGTGGAATACTGCAGCTGTTGCTCCTTCAAACGCGGCGGAGGTGAGTGAGGTGAGTTACTGCGACAGAAAATGCAAATAAACGTGAGTAATTTCCGCGCAGACCTAACAGTGGAGTTAAGTAGTAACAGTTATTATGCTTAGTAAGAACACGCGTGACATATTTAGCAGGTTTGTCAGATGGGAATTAAAACGTTCGTCGTTGGATTCTCACAGGAAGCGTTAGCTCTCAGGCTAACTTGCGACTGTAAAGGCGCTGGAGATGGGGTTGCCAGGTTCGAGGTTTTTCCCTCTTTACTGGGTTGTGCATTGTGGAAAAAAGCCGGAGGGTGCATGTTTTTTGAGCTACTTTGAATATGTGCCAAAAGCTCGCATATTAACACAGTAGAAAAACAATACTATGGTTGATAACGTAGACTTCATAAAGTTAGAAGATTTAGATGAATGAAATCAGAACTAGCTATACTAAAGCAGTAAGAATGTTTTAAATACAAAAGCGTACGATTAGCGCCTTTTACATCATTGTCTTAATTCTGATAAAGTAGTACATTTAAAATACTTTGAAAATATATGAATGACAAATCAAGAATGAAAAGTTTAGAGTAGTGCCTTGGTACTTAAAAGTGTTTTTAAATGCAGTTACAGCTCCCTCAAACGCTTGTGAATAGATGCTTTAGAGTTTGCACTAGTAAATATGACACTATGGACTTTGAACCGCACTATGACATCCAGTGTGGACAGCAAAGTAGAAATTTCATTGTACAGGTAATATGTTTCTTTACTGTGCATGTGACAATAAAACTGAATCTTGAATCTAGGTTAAGCTTGAGTTGGGGTGCTTTCTGTTGGAAATTTAACAGGAGATTTTTTCGGGACCTGGCAACCCTTACAAGCAAAAAGCCTGCTAACACCGGATAATCAGACCAGCTGTCCTGACTAAACTTTATCCAGCCACAAAACAGGACTTCATCTGGGTGGTTAACGTTTTCCAGTAAGCTGAGAGGCCATAAAATTCGTAATGTAGCTTTATTATGTTTGCATCAGTCTGAAAGAGAAGTTGGTTATATGAGGTTATTTGATTTCCAGGAAGTGAGTTAACCAAGCCAACTAACCATAACCTTGTCTTAACTAACCTACCGCACACTTCAGGAGCCTTATTAATAGTTGTTGCTGTGGATCAGATAACAGAGCAGTAACGTTATACTGTACGTTGGTACAGTAAATGGCTGTGTGTGAAATGGTCAGCCTAGACACAAACTCAGGTTTACACTACAAGACTGGGGGAAAACAACTTTTAAAAGACTAAAGCCTGAGACTCTCGCATCTCAGTTTGTCACAGACTGATTTTTCAAAGACTGAGAATCTTGCAGGGTCTCTATTTGCAAAACTGCCACCAACATTCCCTTTGCGATGATTTCCCATCCTGCCCCTGGTGGACATTTACATGAAGAGAAACTATTGAACAATGGCTGTGTCTGAAACTTAAGAAATGCTGCTTAATCAGGCTTTATTCTCAACCAGGAAGGCATGAAGTTGCCAATACAATGTTTACATACATTACATATTGCCTTCTATAAGAGAATCTTTATTGTTGTTAAACGTGAGTATAATGAAACTTTGTGGACAACTCCCCAAGCAGCAAAACATTACAATTTACAACATTTACATAAGCAGCAGAAATTAAGTTTACAGTATTTGAGGTAGATGGTCTTATATAATAAAATACTTGGAAGTTTAGTCTTTCTATGTTTTTGTATAATTCTGTAATAAATAAACTACTAAAATGACAATGTAATTATTGCCAGAGAAGTTATAAAGAAAGCAGAGGACATTTTGCATCTCCTTAGACAGTAGAGTGTCAAGGCATCTATATTACAGAATGTTTAATTTGCAACACGTTTAAGTAAAAATTTGTTAAATAAATGGACTAAATAGGAATGGTTTCTTATATAAAACGATTGTAAGTGATTATCTTCATTATAGTGTATGTAAAAAAGTGCATAAGCAGCATTTTAAATCAGAGGGATGTGAGAATGGTCCTTGTTTAGGAAGTTGAGGGTCTGGGCAAAGAAAAGGTGGCGGTTGGTCCGAGTCTTTATGGTTCTCACTAGAATGATGGAAACTGTTAGAGAGATTGTCAGGGGTGTGACAGGCCATGATTTTCTTTACCCTCTACTTCATTCTGGCATAATCTTAGTAAATACAAATACTTATACCTTCAATTAATAAAAGGAATAATAATTACTACAAATACTAAGTGGTTTTGATTTAAATATTGTCTCAAAATATAAATTTCTATGACACATTTTTCACACACAGTCTTATCACATGGGCTGTTAAACCCTTGGAAACAAATTTCCAGTTTGTAGAAAGGATTGTTATAATATCTCAATAATTAATTTGTTGTGAATGGTGGTGTTTTACTTCTTAGACATCAGAACGGTTTAAGATGACTACTTCTTGGAGTGATAGACTTCAGAACTATCCAGATCTTCCTGCCAACATGGATGGCTTGTCCATGAAGAAGTATAGACGAGAGGCCTATCACAGGTACTGAATTTATATTGAGGTATAATATTTTTTTATGCTGTGACTTGTCTTATATCTTCATTCATATATCTAAGACATGAACCTTTAAGAGCCCTCATTATGTTTGTCCTTAATTGTATCTTTTTGTGTTTTGTTGTGGGGAAACATGCAGTTTTCACTCATGTTTCTAAAAAAATTCACAAATAAATGGCATTATGTATGTGGCTGTTTCATCACCATCTGAAATTTAGCTTGTCTTGTATACAGTAGTACAATTCTTTGGAGTATTTTTTTTTTATATTTGTATGTACTTATATATCTGATATGTAAAACCTTTGACTTGAGTTGCTGTGTGATAATACAGGTTGTAATTCTAGGCATACCAGTTAAAGGTGGAATTGTTTGCAGCACATTTTACTTATTATTTAGTTTATTTAGACTATTTAGTTCTAAGATTGCAAAGTTACTTTTTTTAGTACAAAAATAACATTACATTTTGCTGTAATATGGTACTTTTCACTGGATAGATATTAAAGATATAATCATAGTTATATATTCTGAATAATAAACAGATGTCAGTAGAAACATTGATGTACTTTCTGTCTCTGATTATACAGTACACCTGTATGTTAGTCATGAGAAGAAATACTTATTTGAGTTTTTTAATTTTTAATGATTTTTGCTTTTGGGGATGCCGTCTGTATTTGATCTCTTTCTTTCTCAAAAATGAAATGAAAATAAATAAAAATGAAAATAAACAAAGGAGTGAATTCAGAGAAACAATAAATTACATTTACATTTAACTGAGTAGCTGTCTGATTTTTTAAAGTGTTTTTATTAATTGATTGGACTGAGTTCATTGGGTTAAATTAATAATATTTTCAATAAAATATTTGCACTGTCCTCAAAGTCTTATTTCATGTAAAATATGCTAGAATCACTTTAATTATTTAATGAAAACACAAGTCATGCACAGTGAAAATGGAGAACAGAATGAACTTTTGTTGTGTATGAAAAGAGTAGTAGCCAGTAACAAGGACACAATTTGCCTTCATGGTCATCTATCAACACTGCAGTACTATTATTACTCTGCAGTGGAATTAGCCTATGTATGTACTGTAGTAATATGTAGTACATGTATTCCTCTATTACAAAGCTTACCACGGGAACTGGCCCAATGTCATCCAGCTATGAGGTATGATAAAGTTTTGTCGTTGACCTGAAGTACTGACTTTTGTAAATTCTGTCTTATCCACCAAATCATCAACACATTATCTAAAAATGAAGTCTAAACAAAATTCATCTTTACTCACTTGTACCTGTGCTGTGGCCATTTTAGTTGCCTGAAGGAAGACCCGTTTTTGGTCTTGATGGGATTTCGTTTGTGTGAAATCTCTCCTTCATTCTCTTGTCCTTACTCTTAACACATCATTCCCTCAGTTTAACAACTTGGGCATTTTGTTTGTTAACTTGGACGTTTTTGATTAGAAATTCACTGCTCCTCTGAAGTAATTTGGACTTTTGTGTAATTTTGTTGAAGTGAATTTGTGTTGTACATTGAATTAGGTGAATTGCTACAAACATTCATATTGCTAAATGATTATCTCCCTGGCTGTTGTGTGTTTGTTTTTCTAAATATTTTTTTTTATACATGGCCTAATTAATTAGAGCCTATAAATGTCTTTTTATTTGTTTTTCTAATTTCCATGTTCTTTTGTTGTTGTTTTTTGTCAAATTTAATTTTGTATTTTGCATGAATCTGAAGTAAAACAGAAAACCATTTAGAAATAAGTAATTTCAGTAAAATATAAAATAAAGTTGTTTTTGTCTGATCTTGTAGTACATTTTGAAGTTTTCATGAGGTTTTGCCTATAACTCAATTTTAGTGATGACCTTTTTACTATATATGCTTTGAACACAAAATTAGCACCAGATCAGTCTGGTTTGGATTGCTTTCTCTCATGTACTACCTTTTAATAAAATGTGTATAATGATATTATAATTGTATATAATGGAAGCATAATTGAGTGTTTTGAGCAGCATACCAAACCAGTCCAGCCTCAGTAGTTGGTGTCCTTTTATGATTGATCTTTTTTTAAATACTGATACTAGGAAGCTTAATACAGTGCCATATCAAAAAAATTGCTATTCAGATAATATGACATTTTAAAACAAAAAGCATTTAATGTGAGTGTATTAAATGCAAAATAGTAAATGCTGTTGGCTACAGGGCTACTCAAGGATTAATTTACCTATTGTTCATCACCAGAGCAAACCTTGATTTTTCTAGCTATTACACTGTTTTCTTTCCATCCTCAGAGTTTTTGTCAACAGAAGTCTGGCAATGGAAAAGATCAAATGCTTTGGCTTTGATATGGATTACACTTTAGCAGGTAAGCTCTTATGTATTTGCTCGGTTTTAGTGAAACCTGTAGTTTCAGAATGCTATATTATCTCTCTTTGCATTCTTATTTTTTTTTATCCCATTTAAATTCAAAGTTGTTGCTTACCTGCTTAAGTAGTTGTGCAAAATAATTTTTAATGAGAATTGTGAAGGCAAAAACATAATCTGTGGTGTCATATATATATTATCTAGGACTAGTCTTCTAAAAAAATCTGGTGACAACACAAGCATAAGATGTAATGCCTCTGAAATAGCTCCTGTTTTAAAATCTGCCAAGTCTAAGGACCTTGACATTTATTCTGGAATATGAAAATATGGGGGGGGGGGGTCAAATGGGAGAGGGCCTCTTAATATGATTCCTGTTTGTCTTGAGTGACTAGCTATGAGATATGACCCATAAACAAGTGCTAATGTTTACAGGAAGGGGTTGTAATTTCACACTGATCAGTTAGGGTGTCTGATGGGCCTCTCTGAAGCAATGCATGTTGACTAAAAACATAGACAGACAGAGCAGATTCAGATCTACTTGTTACTGTGCCAAGGTGTTCCTGTGCTGAAGTTAGTTCATTATAAGCATTTTGTGGTTTAGCTTGTGTAGTTGCAGATAAAACCAGTAAATATATCAGTAAAGTACAGGTCTGTGCATATAAAGATATTTATAAACCAGATGAGCTGTAGAGACAGGCCTCAATTACAGTAAACCAGGGACAATCTAATAACTCCCATTGGCTGTGTTGTATGTTTGCTCTTTGCTACATTCCTGTGATAGCCAGCTGTAGGGAATAGGATTTCTGGCAAGTGTCTGAGCTCAGACTTTTCTATTTTGCATTAATTTTTCCACTTTCATTTTTCAAAGTTGTGTAGGATTTCAAAGTTTGATTTGAGTTACTTCTCGTGTAATATTTTAATGTCAGTGTTTAGACTTATACACCATATTTATGCTGTTTCTTGTATTTGTAGCTAATATCAAAATGCTTTATTTTGTGAAACAAGCACCACGTGTCCCTGCAACCTCACTCATGCAGCAGTTAAACTGACAGTCAAGCGCATGTTGTGAAGTTCTGTTAAACAGTCTGGTTAAAGTAACTCATGCACACCCAAGCATGGTGTGGTTAAAACAATACTTTCAATGTAAGTAATGAAACACACTTTTACATAAACTCTTGATAGAATTTACGTGAACATGTAGCGGACTGTTAATCAGCAACATCAGAAGAATAGATTAAGCAATACATAATTCATACATTTCATATGTACTACTGTAAGAAATCAAATCAGTCAGTGTTAGTTCCCCATAAAGATGTGTTTTTCAGCTTCAGCAGCATATTTCTCACTAAAGCTTTATTTTCGCTACAACTTTCTGCTTTTTTCCAACTATGTTCACAGTGTACAAATCTCCAGAGTATGAATCCCTAGGCTTTGACCTGACTGTGGAGCGACTGGTTTCCATTGGTTATCCACAAGAACTTCAAAACTTTGTCTATGACCCTTCCTTCCCAACCAGGTTAAATGCCTCTTTTCTAATAATCTTAATGAATTTAGTTTAATACTGTGTACTGAGAAGGAAAAAATATGAGGTTTTTTAATATTTAGATTTTTAGCAAGAAAGAATATGTCTTAGAAATATGACACACTCCCATTTTATCATCAGTTGATAGTTATAAAAAATAATTTGTCATGTCTGTTGAATTCATCTCCAGACATGTACAGTAGACACTTCAGAAACTCCACGTTTGTAACTCAGTGTCAGTAACTCAAGGTTTGTCGCATGTAAATGTTTTACATGTAAATTTTATTACAAATTATTTTTACGTTCAGTCTTTTTTTTTTTTCTTTTTTTTTTTTTTACTTTTCCACTTGAAGTAATTTCTTCAGATGTTACAATGACATGTTCTTTTACTCCTTATAGAGGACTGGTATTCGATACCACGTATGGCAATCTATTAAAAGTAGATGCCTATGGCAACATATTGGTGTGCGCCCATGGGTTTAACTTTATGCGTGGGTAAGTGACACAAGTTTGAAATCTTTTATGTTTATACATCATATGTGTAACAACAAACACTACATGAGTGTCAATTCTGTTTGTCAATCCCTATGCCACCATATGATTATCAAATTTAAAAATCTTGGCTGTTATTGTTTCTGCTTTTGTTCTGTGTTCATGTGGATTAGGCCCGAGATTAGGGAGCTATATCCCAACAAATTTATCCAGCGTGGAGATACAGAGCGGTTCTACATTCTTAATACACTCTTCAACCTCCCTGGTAAGACATTTTTTCAATCCTTTATACTTGAAGAGTTGGCTGGGATAATGATTATTCCACTAATTTTCCAGTTCTAATGCTTTTGCATAATTACTTACTCTGGGTACTATATGCATTCTTCCCTGAGTATATATGTTTTTCCAACCCTCCTGCAGAGACCTACCTTTTTGCTTGCTTGGTTGATTTCTTCACCAGCTGCTCCAGATACACTAGGTTTGTTTTTGCTGTCATCGCCCCTTTTGAATGTTTCATACAGTGTCCCAACTGCAAGTGAACTGCTAGTGTAGACAGTTCTGTTGATTATAATGGCTGTGTTTTGATTTTGTAAATCAGTCATTCTCCCTTGCATTGATTACAGTTAGGACATTGTGGAATATTTCTTTAGTTCAGGCTGATGAACGGTAGCTTAGTATGTTTTGATTGACCTTTTTTGTATTATTTATATTGTTTATTACAGCTGTGAAACTGGATTTAAGGATGGAGATCTGTTCATGTCCTTCAAAAGCATGTTCCAGGATGTCCGAGATGCTGTTGACTGGGTCCATTTCAAGGCAAGACAAAAGATACTTATTATTTTTATCAGTCATATATTGTAAACATATTTGTCCCTATCTTTATTTGTGTTGTTATAGATTTGAGTTTTGCTTGGTTCTTAGGGATCACTAAAAGAGAAGACTGTTGAAAACTTGGAGAAATATGTTGTGAAAGATGTGAGTAAAAACAATTTAAACCAGTTGCTGTTAATATCAGATTTGTTTTGCATGTTGCTAGGTCATGCCATGTTTGATTTTGTAATGCCCTATGTCTGATATTCATCTCTCTCAAACAAGATTAAGCTGCCTCTCCTCCTCAGTCGCATGAATGAAGTTTCTAAAGTGTTTCTGGCTACTAACAGTGACTACAAGTACACTGATGTAAGGAACCACAGGTTTTATTATTCTTATGAAATACCTTTAGCTCTTTTATTATCCTAACAAGAAAAGCTTTAAAATATGTATTATGTTTACTTATGAGCATTTTTGTGAATTAAAAATTGTCTTGTAGTGCAGCATTTTGTGCACTTTAGTGCAGCCTTTGTAAGTCATTTCTATTAACTGTGTTCTTTCAGAAAATTATGACATACTTGTTTGACTTCTCTCATGGTCCCAAAGTAAGTAGAAACTATTACTTTCTTAACAGTCCTGTAGATTCAAAACTATATTGTGTTGTTACTATTTTAAATTACCTATATTACAAACAGAAAGGTTCCAAATTTCATATTTACTTGTTTTATACAGATAATTCTAAGTTGTTCTAAGAAATTCATATCTAATTAAAAGATGCATCAGGTTCTTAGTTCTGAGAGTGTATTTCTTTCATTTCAAGATGGGTACACCTCACCGACCTTGGCAGTCTTACTTTGACCTTATTCTGGTTGATGCAAGGAAGCCTGTGTTTTTTGGGGAGGGCACAGTCCTGAGACAGGTGGACACGGTAAGCTGATAATGAGCATTTATGGTCAGGAACACAAAAACCTGTGAGAGCACAAAGCCTTCCGCATTTTTGTCATCCTAAGTTCCAGTATGTTTATCCTATTAGTAACTGGAATGTCTATGAATGCAGTTGTAATAGAATAATCATTTATTATTTGCTGTTTTACAGACCACTGGCAGGCTGAAAATTGGAACTTACACAGGGCCACTGCAGCATGGAATTGTGTACTCTGGTGGTAAGTGTAATTATGCTTTTTAGGGTCTAGGTGACTACTTCATCAGCTGGATTCATTTTTCATTTGTAGAACCATGTTCTTGCTAGGATATATTAATGAGGTTGTATGGTTGATAAAAATAATTTTGGAAACATTTTAGAAATTTTCATTCCTTTAAAATACAGGATCTTCAGACATTGTGTGTGATCTATTGGGAGCTAAGGGGAAGGACATCTTGTACATTGGTGACCACATTTTTGGAGACATTCTTAAGTCTAAGAAGCGTCAGGGATGGAGAACTTTTCTGGTGATTCCTGAGTTGGCTCAAGAGCTACATGTGTGGACTGACAAGAGCTGTGAGTATAATGACTATACTTAAGGGTATTAATTGGGTGTTACTCTTGGTCAAAAATATGTTGGTGAACATATCCTGCTATTTATTGTCCAAATTCTCATATGAAAAGCTGTGCATTTTGCATGGAGTCATGGAAATGACACTCCTGTCTTATGACCGAGAAACTGTTTTAGCAAATATTGGTACATGTCTAACAGAGTAATGTCAGTCCTACACAGGCTAACAGTGTATTCAGGCCAGGCTGCTCACTCTGGTCTTTTTTACAGCTCTTTTTGAGGAACTCCAGAATCTGGACATTTTCCTGGCAGAACTCTACAAGTAAGTGTTGTATGTGCTCATTTCAGGATTAATCCTCTGGAGTTGGTGCTCCGACTAGGGGCACATTAACAAAATTCCACAAAAACACTTCTATAACTGTGAGATTTTATCCTAGAAACAAAACTAAACATACACTGGAAACCTTTAAGTTTCTACTTGTCAAATATATTTAGATTGAATCAAATATATTTTTAGATATTTGTGAGAGGAGCTTAAATATACAGAGACACTTTCCCAGAGCAAGTTGGACAGCACATTTTTTCCCTCCGAATGACACAGTATGATAATGGCTTGGTAATCCGGACATTCCATTGGTGGATTATTGGCCATGCAATGTGTGAAAACAAAGAGCTCTCACCTCACACCTATATCATAAATATTCAATTTAGGAACCACTGAATGAGTAAAACACGTCAACTCACATTTGTTAAGCTTTAGAAATAAAACCACACAATTTCAAGAAAACGTAATGACGAGTTTGTAGCAAACACCTGTTTATTCAGTTCTGAGCTCAAAAGTCTTGGCTAGATTTTTTTTTTCCCCCCACAATAACAACACGTGAATATAGGTTGCTGAGTTTGTGCTGAACAAAAGCCTGTGTAACACTTTGGGGCAACAAATAATTTTAGATGGGTGTAATTTGTAAAAACGTCAAGGCATATCAGACTACATCAGTGTGTCTGAAAAACCCTTCAGGGATTCAGGGAAGGACACGTGTCATTCCATAAGTCTAAAGCCATTTGACATGTAGATAAGAGGGTGAACATTCCTTTCTATTTTAAGAGGAGCATCTTTCTTTGCTCATCTGTCTCTTTCATTCAGTTCTCAACTTATTGCTTCCCTCAGTGTCCTCTCTCACCCTGTACTCTTTCTTCCTCTGTCCTCCTTTTCCATCTAAACAGGCATTTGGACAGCAGCAGTAACGAGAGACCGGACATCAGTTCCCTTCAGAGAAGAATTAAGGTCAGAAACAAATTAAAACTTTCTTCTGGCATCATTGAATCAAATTTTATGTAATACATATGCACTTCATTCAAATATTTTTTTTAGAAAGTAACCCATGACATGGACATGTGTTATGGGATGATGGGTAGCCTGTTTCGTAGTGGCTCCAGGCAAACACTCTTCGCATCACAGGTGATGCGATACGCTGACCTGTATGCTGCCTCCTTCATCAACCTACTCTACTACCCCTTCAGCTACCTATTCAGAGCAGCGCATGTACTGGTGAGTTTGAATTCTTGAGAAGTATCTGTATCACATTTGTTTTTAAGTCCATTTGTGTTGTGGACAGTATGTGTACAGGTAACGGGTGAATATGTGGATTTGACTTATGAAAGTAATGTGAAATATACAAATTGTGAAAGTGCTTATTCAAATTGGATCATAATGCTGTGCAAGTATTATCTCTATAGCTTGCTTATTTATTTATTTTTTTAAAGTGTATTTTTTTTTCCTCTCAGATGCCTCATGAGTCCACCGTAGAACACACTCATGTGGATATCAACGATACAGAGTCACCCATGGCAACACGCAACCGCTGCTCTCTGGACTTCAAAGATTTTGAGTGTAAACGGCACCAGCTGACCCGCTCAATCAGTGAGATTCAGCCTCCTCACCTGTTCCCTCAGACACCACAGGAGATCACACACTGCCATGATGAAGATGATGATGAGGAGGAAGAAGAAGAGGAAGAATAGGCAGGTCGTAGAATTTACATCGAGTGAGTGTAGATCTTCTAGTAATATGGATACCAGTTTAGAAATCGGTACGGTTCATCATAGCATTTAGTATCAATGAATCATCTTTATTCTTGAATAAGGGGAAAATCATAAATTTTCCTGCTGTATGTTCCAAATAATTATATTTTTAGAACTTATACAGTAAGCTTTGTTTTGTAAGAGTCACTTACCTATAGTGAAACTCTCACAGACCAAACTGCTTCATCACCTCACATGAGAAGACCTTATAAACTGTAAAGTGAAGAGCTGATTTTCAGATAGTGATGGCCTTTTATGATTGATTAACACTGAATGTGTTTGTTTGTACAAATGAACATTTTTGTAACCTACCATACCATTTGCATGATACTGAGGGAACAAATGCCATATTTGCCTTACAGGGCTGTTATTTTTCAGCAGAGCCTTAGACAATAGCCAGAGGTGATGAACTGCTTGAAATGAAACCTAAATGCATACTGCCTGCTATGCCTAGATTTCTCACAAAGTCAGCTTAAGGCTACTGCAAGCAGTATTGTGCCTGTTACCAGGCAGTTTATAAGGAGACTAAATGACTCCTAACCAATTCTCAACAACTGTATTTTTACAATGCATTGCTGCATATGGAACTGTTAGTGCATATTTATCAAGTATCTTTAAAGGAATGCTACTAAGATCAGTTCTCAGCCAGTTCATATCCTATTAAAAGAGTAAGATAAATGTTTAGATGATCCCAGGTCAACATTCTTACTTAAGACGTTTGATAAATATGGGCCATTGTGTTCATTTTAGAAAAGTATATGAATAACGGTTCTATTACATTTATTGTTCTGCTGGTTATCTTGAAGTTTTTTGCTGTTCTTTGACAAGCTGAAAATAGTTTAATTGAGGACTGCCGTATTATGTATCTGTTCTAATTTGCTAAGTTTCATGCAACCAACTACTTTGAATTACTCAGCAGCTGCAAAAGGAAGGTAACTGTATTAATACCAATATCTCAGAAGCCATACGTGCATGGTTGCCTACATGCAGATTTAACATCGATTCATTGCCTCAGCTGCTGTAAAGCAGTTAGTGTTATTAGCGGAGTGGGACACAATGAATTCTGCTTATACATACTATGAAAGACTTGTTCAGACAGTATATTGCTGGATTTACATTACACATTTACAGTCTACTGTTTTGGATATGTTTAATTGCTGGATTCTAGTTAATGTTCTTTCATCTAGTGCCATAAAATGGTGTAGTGGTCAGAATGAAAAGGATCTACTTGTGACTTACTTTAGCTGTTCTGATTGGCTGCTAGTCATGGACACGAACATGGACCAATAGGGACAATTTGACTAATTGTTCACTTTAATCATTCATACTTGGCTGTTATGTTTGATTACAGCATATGCAGTTTGTTTCTCAGCCTCAACCCTGTGCCTCATGTCATGTGCCTGATTGGCCCTAGTCCCACAGAATACTGTTTGTTTTAAATGCATCAAATATATGCGCACACACACTCGCCTCCAAAAGTGTTGTAACAGTGAGGCCAATCCGATTATTTTTGCTGTAAATACATTTGGGTTTGACATTAAAAGATCAATATTTCAACTTTTATTTCCATTCCATTTACATCTGGATCTGATACAAGTGGAAGGTTTTAGACTGGCCTAGTCAATGTCCAGGCTTAAACCCTACACTTTACCTGCCAAAGAGAAGCCTCTTGGAGTAACTCCCCCAAACAAACACCAATTCAAAGAGGCTGCAGTGAAAGCATCACAAAAGAAGAATGCAAATGTTTAGTGATGTCAATGGGTCATAGGCTTGATGCAGTTATTGTAAGCAAAGGACTTGCAACAAAATACCAAGTCTTATACACTTTAATCTATTTTAAGTTTCTGTTCCAATAATTGTAATAATTCAAAACAATCAGTGGGTTCAGACAAAAGGTGCCATCTTATGAACTGTGTATCGGATCCAAATGTAAATACCTGGAAAAAAATGCTGAAATGTTGATCTTTTGTCTCATATTCATATCATGTTAAACTCAAATGTTTTCAGTCTTCAGCAAAAATAAAGGGATTGTCCTCACTGTTCCAGTACCTTTGATGGGAAATGTACTTTACTCTGTCAACAAATATGCTGAGATGGTAACAGAGTATTAAGTAAGCAATATACATTTGAAAGAAAAGTGTATTGAAGAATCTTGCCATGCTGTTACTGTTGCTTGCTCGTTACATGTACTATATATACCTAAGCATTGAAAAGCATGCCTTCTATACATTTATCATTGGTATTCCTAAATGGTGAAACAGAATTTTGTTGAACTTTGGTGAAGTGGACTGTTTGCTTTTGCAGACTAGATCAGAAAAAACCCAGAACCAAAGACTGAATTATTTTTTATGCCTGTACAGGTTTGGCAGGCATGTGTCCGATACACTGGCTTGTAAATGGTTTCATTGCATCAAGCAAATGCACTATGATTGTGTTATTTTAACATGGCACTCTGCCTGCCATTTGTTTGTGTTTTGTATGAGAGAATGTGGCCTGTTTTTCACAAGTGATCCAGGGTGCTTTAACCCAGTTGAATTTCTGTTAAATTTTTGATGTTGGTGTGACCTTTTAATTCCTTGTACATGTGCTTTGTTTCTTGCCATCTTTTGTAGTTTAGGATATTTTTGTGTTTACAGTGATTATTTCAGGTAGGCCACAAGTTAAGATACAAGTCAGTTGTTCTCTACTGTATGATTCTTTCTTTTTTTTATTGTGAATGTATGTCTGTTCCAGACTGCAAGCTTGATATTGGATTCAGATACAAATCTAAAACATATGGACAAAAAAATAAATATTGGGAGACTGTGATCACATTGATTTAGTGTAATAATGCTACCCAGATTGGAAGTAGGTGCAGTATTTTATCTGTTGGCTCACACATACACAATACAAATGGAACAAACTGCAGGCATTTAAGTGTACTGTATATAGAGCCACGGTAGTTTCAAATAACAGTAAAGCGTTTTTTTTTTTTCTTAACTGTTCTGCAAAGTCTGACGGTTGTTATATTTTGCCTACCTTTATTTTTCCACAATGAAGAGAAAAGAGGAAGTGTCATGGATAATGTTTATGATATGTAATCTTAGTGTAGAAATAAAACTTATTTCTCTTAAGTGATCTCACCTTGTTTTAATCAAGCCATTCATGTTTAAAAATAAAAATGCCATATAACAACTTCCAGGTGGAACCTTTCAAAGCATGGTTCCTTAGAGAACCATCTTAATAAATGAAATGTGTACATGGGAAAGATCTTTTAAAAGTGCAAACACACTCCATGCATGTAAAGATTTTGTAACAATTTTACGTTCTTGAACTCATCTAAAGTTCTATCTTCAAGGATGATTTTAGGGTGATTTTTAAAAGCACATAAAGTGACATTTCAGGTCTTTTTTTGTTTTACTGTTGATCAGTATGACAACTCATGAAATAAGAAATCCAGTATCTCAAATGTTTTGAGAAAATTACTATTAAAGCAGTATAAACAATAAAACAAAACTTATGTCACTTTGTGTAATGTATATAAAATGACAGTTTACCTTTTTGATTTTACTTCTGAACACACAATGTTCTAGTTGTTGAAGATGCTCTAGTACAGTATTGATTTGTGTACAGTATTTTATTAGCTAGAGATATGTGCTGTCTCCACCTGGTGGCCATTCATTTCCCACATTTTGAAAAATGGGTATTTAAGAAACAAAGAATGCATCAATCAAGCAGTAGTCAAAACAGTTCTTTTATAATGGTAACATTCAACTTTTATATATATATATATATATATATATATTTATATAGATGATATTTTCTCTGTCCTCTCTATTCTCAATGCCTTTACAGCATTTCTGTAGACATTCAAGATTCTGAATAGCAGCAATATATGATGGACTCGAACCATATGTTTGAGCACCACATTTCTGAATAAATTTCCTCTGTTCTGTCTAAGGCGGGCCGTGACACATAGTTTTACAATCTTTAGGACATTAACATTACCCTCTGAGAAAATGAACATTCATTGTACAGTGTGAAATGGACTAGAGTATGCAATTTGTAATACATTACGCTAAGCTTGGTGGCTGGAATGCTTGCTGAATACTCTGTTAATGTAAATACAGTATATGTAGCTCACCCATGGTCTAAAGATTCATCAGTAAGAAAACTTCAACAGTTCCTTCTGCAGCTAAAACAGGATCACTGCATTCTCCATAATAATGGGTCTCATCTGTGGGCTTTTTATTTTCCTGATTGTCCCTGCATAGCTGACACACTATTGCACAGGTTGCTACATAAATATGTAAGACTGAGACCCCAGCTATGTCCCATGATACTTTAACAGAACTCCTTGAAGAGTTGATTCCTCATTTACAATGTAATGAAATGAAATACTGAACTAAATATCAAGGAAAAAAACATGCCTCCAAAATATTTTCCCAATTGAGGTGCAGACAAACAAATAAATACATGTGTGATGAACTGAGAAATACTAAAGTACCTTATTCCCATGATACTGAATTCAGCTGAACTCAAAAGTAGGTTTTAGAATGTTATGTGACATGAAGTAAGCACAAGTTACAAGTACAATGTCATTCAAAATGCAACATAAAAAATGGTAAATTGTTTCAACCAAAAATTCACAACATGGTTTTAAACGTCTCAACCCATGACTAGGCAAATCAAAAGCTTATTATTAACAAAAATGGTCCAACATTATTCATACAAATACTGAAGTTATGTTGTGAGATATACGAATACTCTGTCTCTTCACTGTAAAATGTGACACTGTACCTCAGTTTTCAAAAGTGAAGTAAAAAAGTACATGATAAAGGCCCCCACATGTAAACATACTGAATATCTTTGTACTGAAAATACTTTACATAGCATATCTGTACATGTGTAAGACACACACTGCCTTTCTGCAGAGAGAGAGAGTGTGTGTGGGTTCCTGTGTTCATAAAAAAGTGACATCTGATGCTGCTGGGGAGCTGAATGGTTCTGTCAGTGCTATGAGCTGATTATTATTATGCTCAAATAAACAGCACCCACATCTTTAACACTGGAGGGTTGAGTACACTTGAATACTCCATCCTTTCTTCTGTCTTTGGTCAAGAGATTCCTCAGGTCTAGTCTCAAGTGTCTAGAGTAGAGTAGCCTCTTTATCTCCATGGCTGACTGCAAAGAAAAGGCTTGGTGGTTTGGCCACTTCTGCTGTATTTCAGTGACAAATGCATAGGGTGTTGCAATCATTATGAAGACACTTGATTCTGTGGGTATCCACCTGCATTTTATGATTCACATTTGAAGAGTTTCATTCCAAAATGATGTATATTGGTTTGTAAGTTTTTTGCTAAAGATTTCAAAAGAACATCAGCAATGGAAAACATTTCTCATCAGGTGGTATTAATCTTAAAACAGCATTAATGTGTCCACTCCCAACAATGTACTGTCATACATTAAAACATCTAATATTGTGAATAAGTTCACTTGTGTTCATAATTTATTTCAAAAAGTTGTTTATATTTATGCTCATTACACATAATGTCCCATATATTAAGCCTTTTTTGCTTAATTGTTGATCAGTATGGCTTATAGCTGATGAGTTGGGTGGCCAATCGAGAAAAGTAATCATGGTCAGCAAACCATTTGGTAATCATTTTGGCACATCGGGCAGATGCTAAGTCCTGCTGGAAAAAGAAAACCAGCATGTACATAAAACTTGTCAGCAGATGGAAGCATGAAGTGCTCTAAAATCTCCTGG
>BRDA01003717.1:44614-59055 GCA_036984385.1 Crenuchus spilurus
TCCAAATTTTAGGGTGATTGTAAGCAATCTTCCCAGATTAACCTGTAGTGTGGGGTGTCTATAATCCAATCTATAACTCCTCCAGTACAGTCGGGGCCATTCTCATTGTGAATTGTAAATGAAGTTTGGAATAGACGGCATTTCTCGAGACGTCAATATCCTGCTTGAAAGACCATCAACCAACAGGAGCCAAGTACTGTGGCTAAATTGCTCACAGTGGACTACTGAGAACATTAAACTAATTTTACTGCAGTAAAGCTCCACTCTGGTTCAGGTCTACAGCTGGGAACTAGAAAAAGGCAACAGTGTTAATAAAAACATAATTGTTTGGTATTCATTATTTCTGCCTTTTGGCTTATTAACACTGAAACACAAAGTGCCCCCCCGTTTTCTTTTTTTGCAATTATCAGCCAATTTTTTGCAAATTTGGAGCAAATTTGTACATCCCTACAATCATGGTAGTACCACAGTATATATTTGAATGGGGCATAAACTTGTGGAGCTGCACAAATTGCATGAGTTGCATGCTTCGTAACAAATCTAAACACCAAGTTCAAATCAGTAGGCTGAATGGGATTTTTGCAAATGTTTGACATCCTTGAAGTTGTTATGAAAGGATGCATTTATCGGTGGAGCACGGATAGTGTAGTGTTCCAGTGGTTTCAATGTCAAAGTACTGAAAATAATGAAGCTACACACCAACTACTATTTAGCCCCAGACTGACATATCAGCTCATTCTTACTCACACATGCACGCGCACACACAGTAGGAGCAGGTGTTGTTGTTGTTGTTGTTGAAGGCCTGTAGGTGGCCTCCAGGGAAGCTTGTGGCTGTAATCCATAGGTGCTCATTAACAGTACGTCTCAGCTTGGATTGCAGAAATCCCAGATTAGCACAGGCCTGGGTTACTCCCCCCCACATACAAACACAAATGAATGAGACACAGCCTTAACGGCCAGGCTGACCTGGCACTGAGCCAATGTTAAAGTAAACAGTACAAGCACCAGCACACTGAACTTCTTCCACTTGTTCACATTAACATGTTAAGTGCAGCGTAACACAGTACGCAGTGTGCATTCATTTGAGCAGCCTTTGCTGCCTTACAAAGGTGAGAGCAATGTGACTACAGCTTTTGGAATACTGTGAGGCATCAATTTTAATTAGAAATGCAAGAGAAGAACTTATAGGTGACCTTAAATGAGATCAGATGGCAGAGAGAGGTAGCAGAACATAGTTTTCTTTATGCCGATTGACTCTGTGCTCCATGTCTTATGGGTGGTGAGGAAATCAACAGAAAAAAAGCAGAAGCATTAGACATAGAGGGGTAGAGAGAGAGAGAGAGACAGAGAGAGAGAGCGAGAGAGAGAGAGCAAAAAGCCATCTAGCAACCGTGCACTAGCCGTCAGCGGGGCTATGGAGCATGCCGAATGGGCTTCTCGACGCAGTATAACGGCTCATGGAGCTGAAAATGGTCTTTCCGCTCCGTTCAGTCCCAGGGCCGGGTTCCAAGCCGCTCTGCAGTGATGGAACTGAAGCCATTAGCAATCGATTAGAGAACCAGCAGGCGGGCAGCACTGCCGCTCGGCATCCTGGGAGGCTGGGCGTGTCTGAGAGAGAGAGGGGAGGAGAAGGGTGAGAGGAATATGATGGAGAATGGGAGGGTGAGGTGAAGGAGGGTTCCAAGTGGGATTTTTTTTTTGTTTACGTAGAAATATTGGTGACCCCTTGAAGCAGGAGAGCGGAACCCCTGTTGAGCAGATTGATACGGTGAAGAGCAGAAACTCCTGCAGGGGCTCGACACTATAATGGCATGTGTCCACTGCACACAGCGCAAAGATCTCCCTCAGCTACACTCACCAAGCCTCACAGCTTACATATAACAAACCTGTCAGGTCATCATAGGAGAGATTTTAAATAAATTCACTCAAACAGTCTAAAATTAATTCAAAAACAAAGCAGACTATTTAAAATGACAAACATTCCTGCTTAATCATTCTTTAACCTGGATTAGTTTACATACACATCCAAAAGACTGAATATTGTGGAAAAAGATTGTTTTTGTTCATAATTTAATTGAAAAAGGTGAAATATCTGAAATTCTCATTCAGGCCTTGTTTGTTTAATGTTGATCTTTAGCACACTGGGCCAGCTGTGGCCTGGTGGTTTGGGATGTTGTGACTGGAAGGTTGCAGGTTCAATCCCCACTTGAGCAAGGCACCTAACCCCCAAATGCTTCCCTGGTGCCATGGATAGGACTGCTCACCGCTAGTGTGTGTGTTTCACTGCACAGATGGGTAAAATGCGGAAGTCAAATTTCCCCACTGCGAGACTAAAGGGATTATATATATTTTTTTTTAATTAATAAAATGGGCGGCACCGTGGCTTAGTGGTTAGCATGTTCGCCTCTCAGCACTGAGGTCTTGGGTTCGAGTGCCCATCTGAGCAGAGTTTCCATGTCCTCCCCGTGTCTGCGTGGGTTTCCGGTTTCCTCCCATAGTCCAAAAACATGGAGGTCAGGATACTTTAAATTAACAAAAAAAAATAGCTTACAAGCTGGCTGGCCAAGCAAACTGTATAATCATGATCAGCAAACCACTTGGTAGCAGTTTTGTGAGCAGGTGGCAAGTCCTGCTAGAAAAGGAAATCAGCATTTCCATTAAGCTCGTCAACAGATGGAAGCATGAAGTGCTCTAAAATCTCCTGAAAAAGACAAGTGTGTTGGCTTTGGATTTAATAAAGCACAATGGACCAACACCAGCAGATGACATGACACTCAAACATCACAGACTGCAGAAACTTCACACCGGACTTCGGGAAGCTGCAGGTTGTCTATAAATACATTATCTTGCCATGTTCTTGCCTTTCTCCGTCCCATAACGGTCTCAAATTTGTTTCGAGTAGACAAAGAGTAAATGAGAACTTAACCAGCACCTTTCACCAGCAGGAGACATAGGGCACCTGCTTCAGTGTGAACACTGCAGCATTAAATAGGCCCTACATGTTCTGCACTGTGATCCAAGGCCACGTGTGAACAGAATGTTAAGCAACCTTTGACCTTTAGGAAACCACTTCCGAATTCAAATGGAGCAAGTGCCCGTCAATCCATCAAATCTGCCAGCACGAGAGAAAGGTTACAAAACGAGGGGAGGGAGAATAAAAATAAATAAATAAAAAAAAAAGTTGCCCCAAGAGTTTCCATGAATATTTTTCCATATAGACTTCTATATTATTATGGAAAGAGAGAAAAGGACCAAAAGACAGACATCTCCATCTGCAGGCTTACAACCAAGTCTATGAAATTCATTATTTATCCAGCTTCACTACCTCTGCTACCCTACTCCTGTAACCCTGTACCCCCACCCACACAGTCAGCAGGCAGTACAACAGTCAGGCTCTGCTGTTGGTGCAGATCTTTATCTGTGCGGATCTCATAACTGACATTTTCAATTACACTGCAAACAACTAATCGATATTCATGGATTTCCAGGCCAGTACAGAAGCAAACAGAGTGGAGGTTGGGGGGGATGCGGGGGGTAGACAGAGAAGCGGCTGGCAGGAGTAGAGAAATAGGGCAGCCATGTCAAGGTCGGGCTGCTGTTAATGAGGGACGGCCGGCTGCATAATTGAATGGGCCGAGCGCTATCGACTGCTCGAGCAGAAGCGTTTAAAGCGGTTCCCCGGCGATCGTTAAGGAAAAATCCTCGCGGCGCTTTTTGCTCGGCAGCGCTGATTCATGCATAGGCCGAGGGCAAGCAGTAGATTAGTCGAGTGCGCTTTAGAAACAGCAGCCACGCGTGGAATTTCTCCATGCCGTCAGTGGAAAAATAAACAAAGGTGCATCTGAATTTGTACACTACTATAAACAGTATCGGTCAAAACAGTACACCAGAAATGTTAGCGTCTGAATCTGGCAGCAATGCTAATGCATCAAATACAAGGCCTAAGCGAAGGCCTCAAACCAAACCCTCGTTCTCCATGTAGCAAATTACTGTCTAGGGAATGAAACTGCGTGACCTGATTATGTCATATGGAGACTGGCTTTACTGGAACACTGGGATTTTTAACCCCCCTGGAAAAACCGGTGATGTCACATGTAAACAAACTTGATGATCCACACTGATGGCAAAAACAAAAAGCCATATTACTCATGTAAATGTAAAGTACTAGTGATAAATACACACACTGGGCACATCATTAAGTACGTTGACCTTGTATTTACACTAATTGTTCTTTTTTTTCAGCTCCACTGACCATACAGGTGCACTTTGTAGTTCTACAACTACAGACTGTTCATCGGTTTCTCTGTACACTTTGTTAGCCTCCTTTCACTCTGATCAGGACCCCACACAGAGCAGTTTGGGTGGTGGATCATTCTCAGCACTGCAATGACACTGAGGTGGTGTTGGTGTGTTACTCTGGTACCTCAGTGTCACTGCTGGAGTGAAAATAGTGCACCACCCAAAACTACTAAACCAGCAGCATCCTGTGACCACCAATAAAGGTGTAGAGGACGACCAACACAAACGTTGCAGCAACAGATTAGCTACCGTCTCTAACTTTACATCTATAAGGTGGACCAATAAGGTAGTTGTGTCTAATAGAGCAGTGAGGTGACGGTGTTTAAAATCTCCAGCAGCTCTGCTGTGTCTGATCAATTTGTACCAGCGCAACACACCAACACATCCGTGTCACTACAGTGCTACCAATGATCCACCACCCAAATAATAGCTGCTCTGTTGAAGAAGAGGGTGAAAGGGGGTTAATAAAATAAACAGATAAGATAATCCCTTATTATCACAAAGTGCAGCTATATGTGCAGTAGAGTGAATAAAACAGACAATGTGTGTAAATACAACACATCTGTGCCTAAAGAAGTGGCCAGTGAGAATGTGTATATAAACACTACCGTCTAAGTTTTAGAACAGTTTCTGGTGTGTGCCTCGGTGGTCAGGGGTTCATCCTAAAGATAATGACCCAAAACATCAGTCCAAGCTCCGCCAGAACTACCTCAGGAAAAAAGAACAAGATGGTCAGTTTGAAAACATGGAGTGGAGCACAGTCTCCAGACTTAAACCCCATCCAGCTGATTTGTGATGAAGTGAAAAGCAAAGCAAACCTACAAGTGCCAACATTTACTATTGTAAGTCGCTTTGGATAAAAGCGTCCGCTAAATGCAATGTAATGTAATTTATGTGATGTTCTGCAGCAGATTTGTGAAGAACTGTCTGAAGAATATTTGATGTCTGTTGTAGAAAGAATGTCACGAGTCTGTTCAGCTGTTATATCTGACAAAGAGGCCAAAGTTTAGAGACATTTTGGTCTATAAATTGAGTCCATGATGTTTATTTAACTCCTGTGTTTAATTTCAGAGAGGAATGAGACAAACTCAATAATGTGTGATATAAAAGTGGAGAAATTGGGGTGTTCTAAAACATTTGAGTGGTAGTGTACTGTATATAAAATGTAGATAAATATTGGTGATCTAACCACAAATGACCTTTTTCTTAGATTTACAAAACATTCTGAACTATAATGGAACCTGGTTATACAATTTGGTTATTGTTGACTTTTTTTGGAGAAATATTGTCGTTATTGTTCATCCGCCCGATTTTCGTCAGCGTGCCCACGTGACTCTCCGCTAAGTTTCGCAAAAACAAAGCATCCACCCACACATGCCTCCCTCACCTACGCGTTTGTCATTCATTCTGGCTTTGTTTCTTATTGATATTGCTCAAAACAAAGACGTCCCACTAAAGCATTTGTATTTATTTCTCATTGTGTTCTGTATGTAAAACTATAGTTATTCTACATGTATAAAACATTTTTTGTTAATATGTTGGAGTGTCTGGAACAAATTAATTGGATTTATATTATTTCTTATTAGGAAATACTGCTTCAGTTACCATTCAATCATCATCAGACACTTTAGAACAGATTAATGAAAAGTTCAAGTTCATTTGAGATTAAATGTAAATGAATGACATACTTACAATGTTTTGCCGAACACTTCAATCCCATAATTCTGAGGTTCTGTTAACTTTGAGATGTTTAATATTACATTGTAAACTATGAACAATATTTATATTTAGATACAAGTTATGATGTAGTTCATCATAAATGCCCAACACTCACTTCTGCATTATGCAATACTCTTGATGGTTCATACAACACAGTTTGTCACACGGTCACAGTTTGTAAACTTGCAGGGAGGGGGTGGAATTTCCAATATCTATTGTGCAGATCTGTCAGCAACCAGTAGCCCCAGGGGGAAGTTAACTCCCTGTTAGTCCAGGCTGTAATGGCGGTTGGGAATTATGCAAAAGGACACTTTGATGGTTGCGTTTCTGGCAGAGGCAGGCGGTATGAGAGGAAGGGCAGGGAACAAGCTCTCTCAGGCAGCCCCAGGAGGATACTTATCTGATGATCAAGTGAAAACAGGAGCTTTTCAGTTCATCTCATGCCTCTACATCAGTCTCTGATTTCTTATCTGACAGGCCTCAGTTTAGTTTTCTCGCTACATAAAAAAAAATAAAACTAAATATGTAACTATACATACACCAATGAGCCAAATAAAAAGCCCTCTGATCCAGACTCATTGCACATTTTATTAGCTAGTTCTACAATTACACACTGTAGTCCACCTGCTTCTCTGTATATTTTTTGTTAGCCCTGTTTTACAACGATCACGACCCTCACAGGACCACCTTGAAAGCTTGGTGGGTCATTCTCAGCACTGCAGTGACACTGAGGTGGTGGTGGTGTTAGTGCATTATGTGCTGGTACAAGTGCCAGACACAGCAGAGCTACTTGAACACCTCAGTGTCACTGCAATGCTAAGAATAATCCACCACCCAAATAATACCTGCCCTGTGTGTGTGGGGGGGTGTCTTGATAATTGAATAACAGGGTGAAAGGAGGTTAAAGTATACAGAGAAACAGATGGACTACAGTCTGTAGTACTAGCTGATGAAATGCACAATGAGTCTAAATACAAGAAGGTGGTTAAAATGTTATGGCTGATCAGCTTGCAGACATACAAAGGCAAAAACACACCATCCTTAGCAAAAAGACAAAAGACCATTCACCAGGTATCGTTAGTCTTCTTTAAAGGATTACATCCTACAGCTCTTAATGTAATCATAGCAAGCTAAGCAAGGCTAATCGTACGAGGAACGTAAACAGATAAACAAGTCTGTACTTGGAAAGATGTACAGTTAAGGCCACAAAAATAGGCTGTACTCACTAATTTTATTGGTGCCTAATTCCTCCTAACCAGATCAATTAAGGGCTAATTACATATTAGTTTGCACTTGATTAATGCCCTCCACTTGGCCAGCTAAAAAAAGCAGAAGGCGCTGCATTTTTGGAATAATCCCTGTTAATATATGGAGCAATCCCAGCCATTCTTAGAGAGCAAAGGATTTACCTATTTATATCATTAGATCTGGTCCTACACATCACGGACATTACCCAGAGTGCACTCTGACCATGCTAGACAGCCACACTGTTACACTGAGTGGACCTAGACACACAAAGAACTCCCCCTGACAAACAAGCTCACACACACACACACACACACACTCCTCCACGCCCACAGGGCAGGGGTGGGGGTGATTTGAATTTGAGGGGGAGTTGGGATGGAGGACGAGGGGTGGGGTGGGGGGTGGGGGGAGTCTCCCTCTAATCCCACTATGTAATTACTGCTCCCCACTGAGGCTCAGCCAATTCTCTGAGAATCAGATTAGATGACCTAAATCGCTCTCATTCCTCCCTACCTCATCAAACATTTCCTTATCTAACTGCGAGAGAGCTAAACATTGCACAGACACCGCTGCTTGCTCTCATCCTGTCCTGCCCCGCCCCCTTGAACACCCCCCACCCCCACCTGCAAACACAAGCTGTTTATTTTTATCAGCACTCCCCTGTGATCCACAAACAGGTCAGCAGGGGAAAATGCTAGGAGGACAGCTACAGGCATCACAGACTGGACCTTCAGGACTGCGTTGAGAGATAACACACATTCAGTATCCACCCCAACACACACACACACACACACACACACACACACACGGGGGGGGGGAACTGCATTCAAACACTTATTCCTGCAGTTCTGTCGCTACCGTAATTATGACCATGCCAGGCCTTTTATTAATACATTTACATTCAGGCCAATAATGCAGTCAAGGTTTTTTACAAAGCAGCTTAAAGCACAGACTCTCTGGAGGGGAGTGGGGGAAGGAGGGGGGTAGGTTGGTGGTTAGGAAATAGCAGCTCCTCAGTGAATACAGAGACAGGCCAAAGTAAAGAGGGGGAACAAATGAGGTCTGTGATCCCAAAAGCCCCCCTTAACACCCCCTCAACCCTCCCTCTTTCCCTCCTTCCTCTGCCCTCTCCCTCCTCCCCCAAGCCCCAATCAGCCTGAGCCGGCGCTCTCAGCCCGACAGCCAGGCCTTTGTTGCCGTCTGAATGGAGGTTAAATATCCCTTGAAATCAGAGCGCTTTGGCTTTCTGGACGCATAGTCAGAGTCCCCGAAACCTTTCACATGCAAATGCGAGTGCTTTCTATTCCCTTTGTAGCCATAGTTGGGCAGTGGTGTCATGCTGAAGGGTGATGAATAAAGCTGGTGAATTTGAAGCTTTTCTCGGCTTATTTTTCTGCCCTCTCCCTCCCTCCTCCTTTTTATCGCCATCACTCCCAGCCAGGCCACAGAGCCCAGCCGCCCCCCCCTCCTGCAGGGGCTTAAATAAGCACAGATGGTCTCTCCTGACCCGCTATTCATCATTGTGTCAAAAGCTCTGTCAGAGTAGTGCTCCCTCAACAGCGGCGCTGAAGGATTTTGTTTGTTTCCATTGATGAGGCCTGTTAATTTCACAGCCGTCTCATTAGGGCTTAAACCACCAATTAATTTCTTTTGTTCTTGTCAAATGGCTAATTCTAAACATGAACCGAACCGACAAAAGAGGGGCCGCTCAGAAAGCAGACAACGCTGCTGCTACTGGCATTGAGGCAATGAGGCATGGAGCAGGTAAAAAGGTGGCAAGACAGGGATGGAGAGAAGTACAGAAAGAGGCAAAGAGATAAAGAGGTGGGGATAAGTAGAGAGAAGCAATAGGAGGGGAAAAAAGGCAGAGGAAGAGAAAATCATGACAAAAAGCCCTTGTTAATTTGGAGCCGACCTCAGCACTAGGCATTGGGTGGTAACTCATTAGCTGCTTGCAATTTTTTTTTCCTCATGCAGAAGATCAAGTGGCCCTCAGGACGAAAGGTTTCAATCATTGTGGTGGCAGCAGCACGTCCTCAGCGTCAGCCTTAATATCAAAAATAAGATTTACAAAAACGATACAGGCACACAGGCATATACAAATAGGAACATTTAAAAAAAGGAAAAAAACTGAAAGCCAAGGCATCAATTTTTCCATTTGAAGTGCGTTTGTGAATCAAAGGGAGGAAAAAAAGGAAGGAAAAAGAAAAGCCATTTTGTGCCTCCACTCTATTACGGCGGTGCAAGCTGTCATTATGGGCCGGGATTGTATGGGTGCCTCATAATATTCAGAGATTGGTAGTTTGTTAGACAGGACTATACAATTTGCTGCAGTCTTGAAGGATCCTTGAGCCCCTCTTGACAAGTTACCGAGGGGAATTGTCTGAGCATTGGCTTTTGTCTGCTGGAGACACAGGGGCAATTATCCAGCCTCCCGTAACGTTTCCCCGGCTTTAATCTCCCGACTCAGAGCGGAAAAACAGAACGGCTAAGGTTTCAGAGTGCCTCTGGGTTCTATTAGCACACAGCCACATTTTTTCTCTCCTCTTCCCTTTCCTTTCCTTTTTTTTGTTGTTTGAGGGAAGGCGATCGAAGAGAGGGGCCCAGGCTCTGACGGACAGCCTTCCCCTGGGCCTTCAGAGGAAAACATGATTATGTCATAATATATTTTCGAAAAGAGATCCATTTAAAAGATTGGCTCCTCCGCCTTTTCAGTCCAAGCATGGTTCTGTTTTTGTCTGGCTGGCGGGGAAAAGAAGGGGATGACAGATGCACAAATGAAGCAGCCAGGACACAGACAGTGTCTTTAACCCCGCCCCTCCCACACCCCCCACCTCCCGCTCCTCTTACAAATACATCAGCATGGAAGCGGATACCTTTTCCATTCAGTGTGAACAAGAGTTCCAGGCAGATTAGTCAAATTCAACACCGTCTTCAAGGCCAAATAAGATGTAAATATTAAAGATCATGTAAATGAAAACAATGGCTTGAGGTTTTAAGCACGAAAAACGTAATGTCACCGTCATGTCACCTTAGTTTACAAACTAACTGCACCCGGCAACTAGTGCTCCTCAAAATAAAACCAATTCCGTCTATAATTTCAAGCTAAAACTAGAGAGCATGTGTGTGCAGTGTTTACTGAACATTCATCCCCCTCCATCTTTCTTTGTTTTGATCATATAAGCATCAACATCGAGGCACGCTCAATGGGCCCTCTGGCTTTAATTGTGAAACAAACCAACACAACTAAAGCTCTTTATAATGAGTATCATTTAATGCATGTATGTGTGCTTGAAGTAACACAAATGTAATGGAGATACAGCTCATGGCTTAAATTTCAAGCCTATATACAATACTGGCCAAACATTTTAGAACAATCTAATTTTTCCTGTCATTTACTGCAATTCAATCATTCAAGTGCAGTGAATATCTTCAAATGACACAAAGGTAAGTCTGCACTGCCAGAGGTTTAAAAAATTAAGGTTACTTTTACAAAACTTTTACAAAAATTGACATTACAGAATTATACAAAGACTTCTGGTCAGGGAATATGAAGTGGGTTAACATGTAAAAGCTGTTCTGCAGTAATGGAGGGAGATCAAGCCTTGAAGGCTGGTGCTACTAATTCCTACAGAATGAGAGGCAGCCTGAGCCACCACGACTACCATAACATTCTGCAATATCCTCAGGTATGAGCCTAGTCGGTCAGGGGTTCACCCTACAGCAAGATAATGACCCAAAACATCAGTCCAAGCTCTGCCAGAACGATCTCAGGAAAAAAGAACAAGGTGGTCAGCTTGAAAACATGGAGTGGAGCACAGTCTCCAGACTTAAACCCCATCCAGCTGATTTGTGATGAAGTGAAAAGCAAAGCAAACCTACAAGTGCCAACATTTATGTGAACTTCTGCAGCAGATTTGTGAAGAACTGTCCACTGTTCAGCCGTTATATCTGACAAAACGTGCTACTTTAGTCCAAAGTTTAGATATATTTTGTCCATGAGTTCTTATTTAACTCCTAATTTGAAGTAAGTACCTTTTGGCCGGTAGTGTGTATATTCACAAAATGCATTTACTGAGATGAAAACACAGACCATGTCACAACCTCAGAAAGAGGATCATACAGACATCATATATACTGTGTCCTTATCTCACTTCAGGCTCTTAGGTGCCCTTCTATAGAAAATGAAGGAACAGATTAAAACGAGTACCAGCACACAGTGTCAAATCCTTGTCTAAGCCAATTAAAAGCTACATCACACTAGATGAGGAGGGAAAGCCTTGTACACTGACATTAGGCTTGCTTAAGGACAATCCAAAGCACATGAAGGAAATTGCTCTGGCAGGGTAAGCTGGGTGTCTGATCAACCATTAAAAGCCGTGCAAGATGAAGAAAATGGGCTGCGGGCTCAGGCTATGGCCATTAACCACAAGCAAGAACTCTGATTTAAGAGGATGTAAGGCCACCGAGTCATGTCGCTGACCCAAAGAAAAGGAGTGTGTGCGCACACATGCACTCTTTCTACAGCTGAAGGCGTAATTGCTCCTCAAGCAAAAGGAGACAACACAAAGTCATGGGTTTAAGATATGTTGACACCATAGTTGAATTGCCAAGGCACTGAGCAAGAAGATAATGTAGTGAGCTTGAATTAGGACAAAGTGTTCAGGAGTAAGAAAATAGCCTTGAGAAACAATGATCATCAGCCAAGAGATCTTGTCATGTAAATAATAATAATAATAATAAAAAAAAGGAGTTGCACCACTCAAGAAGGTATATTGCACAAGCTGGCCCAAACATAAACAAAGCTCTGACCTTACCCAGAGACCACATAGTTGACAGTGTTAATATGGTTTCACTCTCTCAGACACACAAACACGACTACAAGATAAAACGGGCTCTCGAGTTTATAGTGCATGTACATAGCAGTGACTCATTCTAGATAAGTACAACCACTGGCACTACTAGCCCTTAGGTTTTGCATACATCTGCTTAAAATACACACATTCGGCTGAGTGCTTTTGCCCTTTGCATGCCTCAATGAGCATGGCTACCTTAGGGAAGGCAAATCAGGCTTAGCCATCAAAATTTGCATAGCTAATCATTCATACCTCATGCTCGTAACATTTGTTTGAACGATCCAAACGATCAGATTAAGATCTTTTCGTGAAACAAATCAAGATCAACATTTAAATACAGAAACATGAAAATCACCAGTAAAAACCGCCACGAGTGCAAACCCTCCAAAGGAGCATAATAAAGCTTTGTGTCATTCCAGTATTCTTGGCAGAAAGAGGCTTCAACCAAACAGTGGATTTGCCTATGTGTTCGAGATGCACGAATGATGGTGGCCAGCATTTGCCTGTTAAAGCAGAGGGGAGTTGCTACTTTCACTGTGACCTTCAAATGTATTATTTCTGTCCACTGAAACCACCCTCCAATACGCACGGTCTGATGGCAATCCACAATGAACACGCATGTTAAAATGAACACATGAATAAGGCCAATACTGTAGGCATCAATCACAATTATTCAGTGCTCAATCACAAACATGGGCCTTCTACTGAACATGGCGACTGCACTCTTCTTTTTCCAGCTCTCAATCGTTAGCTTTTTAAACTATAAACACAGTCCTTGTTAACTAATATGCATAAAGATGTGGAGAACAACTACAAATAAAACCATACAAATAGAATAAGTTGATTAGAGCGGGAAAGAAAACACAGTAATTATTTCAAATTAGCCACTGTTCAAGCTTGGACCTGACCCTGCGAAGGATCCCATTAGAGGTAATTATTACCTAAATGGAACTCATTATACGACCCATCCTGTCCACCTAAACAGTTCCACATGGAGAAGGCCAACATCTGGAGACTAGAAATCGAACCGACTTTAGAAAACAAACATGAACCTAATGACATCTGTTTGCTTGACAAGTTAATTTAAACCGTTTAAACGTGTCTCTTCGCTGACTGTTCATCATTCAAGTAATACCCAACTGCTTACATTCATGAATTCTTCACATCTCGTCTCGCTTTTAAAATAAAGAATCATGAAGAAAATGTCGTAAAGCGTTCTGCAGAAGAGGTCAGAAAACATAAAGCCATTTCTGTATGGCTTCATAAGCAGTCAAGTTTAGTGACGTCCCACATCGGGCCCCAAATGCAATCCATAAATTAGCCATTTCACAAATCAAAAAAGTACACATATGGACTGGGACTGATGCGCTAAGGCGAGCCAAACAGAAAACTGAACATTTCATTTTAAGATGCAATATTTGCTCCATGTTTCTTGGTAATTATGCGTGCTTTTCCCTACCCCCAGCTGTGCCTAAAACCCTAGCATTTGTGTGAAAATGTAATTATCATGTTAGCTTAATGTGCGCCATAAAAGGGTTCTTGTGCTCATCTTGATCTAAACATCAAAGTGAACGAGCGCTGGTACCTTCTCGCAGCAAAACGTATCACACAAATCTTATTACGGATGATATCTAATTACTTCCTGGAATTCAACGCTTACTTGGAAGGAATACAAAGCCAGAGCCTGACGGCACAGCCTGAAAATACCTCTTCTTTTACCACTACTTTGTGTGACTCCAATCAAGGCTAATTAGCCACATGTCAAAGGGACAGAAAGGACCTGTCATATGACCAGCCACGGGCCTGCAGGGAAGTACAGGTTGAAGACAAACACAAAGGAATGTAGACTCCTCAAAAGAGCATCTATACTAGACCTATTAGTGGACCTGAAGGCCAAAAAGATCCAGGCCAGAAATTCCCATTCTGGCTTATAGTTTTGCTGTAGATTGTATTAGGAGATCACAGCATCTGGTTAATCATGGTCATCAAAGGCACATTTTGGAATGAAAGGAGATTGAAAGAACAGAGAAGTTCCCACACTAACAGCACCGTACTTTTGGACATCAGCATTCTGAACACAGAGGGGTAATCCAATCCAATCCACACTAATCCAAATGAACACAGTGCACGCAGCTGTGGAGAGAGAGAGAGAGGTGGGGAGACAGCGAGAGAGCTATGCTGCTGCTGCTTATCAGCTGTCAGTGGTCTGCTGCTGTAGCGGCCGAGTGTTATCAGGGTCAACCCTGCTCAGGGATTGGAGGGCCCTACTGTGTTGAGTAAACGCAGAAACCTGTCCTCATGCTTATCGGGGGGGGGGGGGGG
>BRDA01003717.1:59065-136209 GCA_036984385.1 Crenuchus spilurus
AGAAGGAAATAGTGTTATATAAAGAGAAAGAGAGAAGGAAGTAGTGTTAGAGAGAGAAAGAGAGAGAGAGAGAGAGAGAGAGAAAGAGAGAGATTGTGATGAAGGAAGAGAGAAAGAGAAATATATTGTGATAAAGGAAGAAAGAATAAGGGAAAAAGAGAGAGTGAGAAAGGCTCGGTCTCCATGGCAACCTTCATTTCTCCTCCCCTTCCCCTGGTCTGCAGAGAAACTCTGGTGGTCTTTGTGTAACGCGATTCCACTAGAATGCACTGTGTGGATTAAAGGCGAGCAGTGCCCGCAGGGCTGAGGCTGGGCCACAGTAAAGACATTATTACCCAGATCAAACGCTGTAATCACACTGCACCAAGGGGGCTTTCGCATCCACGGCAGATAAAGCCCCAGCCTGGCAACGCTCAGGTGATTAGGGGATTATTACTCTGTCTTTCAGTGGCGTGCCAGTCTCTCACCCGCCCAAACAGCCTCATCTCCGCTGGCTAAAGAGCACATAGAGCAGCCGGGGAACGAGGCGTGGCAAGGCAGGCATGTTAGCCACTGGGTGGGCAGGCCATGACTCAACTCACACCATCATGCAATAGAGGCAGTGCTGAGGCATCAGAAACAGGAAAAACCAAAGTACTGGAGGCAGCACGTTGCTCATCATTTGATGGGTACTAGAACTTTACTGGTGTCCATTGCTGAGAACAGCTGTAGGTAACCAGCATATTAAATGGGGTCAATAACCAGAAACTGTCCCTGTTGCATGAATCGGCTCAACAATAGCACAGACGGCACTTTGCGGGGATGGGAGTAATGGCAGCTGAAACATGTCTAAATTGTCTCCAAATCCAGTGAATGATTTTAGAATTAATTGATTTTCTGCTTGCCAGCAACACACTTCATATACAGTATTAAAAAACTGCATGACTCCTTACACTGTGGTAAACCAGCTGTAACACCATAAATCATTTTAAGGAATGGGTGAGGGGGGGGGGGACTGAGGGTCCATAAACCATGTTGCTAGTGTAAAGGTGCTGAAAACATTACACTGAGAAAGAAAGATCGATGGAGGGTGGAACAATAGGCACCCCATGGCTTCCTCCAGTGCCCAGTGTCAAGCACCCTGAACAAGCTGAGAGCTTCCATCCCAGCACGGCCCCTCAGTCGCATGATTGAGAGAGAAAGAAGAAAGCTGACAAGAGCAGGGGAGCCGCCATACAAATGTACACTTCAGGAGCAAGGGGTTGGTGGTGGGTGGGTTAGAGTGGAGGGAGAGGGGGAGAGAGAGAGAGGGGCCGAAAGAGCGAGTGAGTGCCGGAGAGAGACTGCCTCAGAGCTGAAAGCATCCGCCTTGGCTTTTATTAGCCAACAACAACATTACTGAAGAGGCGGCCAGGAGAGGAGCTCAAAGCGAAAGCCCCCAAGCTTCTACAGAGGAACGAAAAAGGGAGAAATGGGCTCGAGAGGGCATTCATCTCTGCCTGCCCCCTAAAAGTACTCCAGTCACAATAGAACATTCAGAGAGGCTCAAGAGCACGGTTTGCGTCATGCTTTCCTTAAGTGGCCTTAAATAAGTTCACTTCTCCCCCGATCGCCATACCAGATTCACCTTAGAAACAAACAGTCTGATTTCATGTGACATTGTGAAAGCTCTGCTAGCTTTCAGCAAAATGTACAGAATAAACCTTTTTTTTTTTTTTTTTTTTTTAAAAAAACAGTTTATTGAATTATCAACAACTGTACATATCTTCAGTGACAACACAGTTTGCTACATACTTTGGTGTGTGTTGAGACATGACTGTATCCTCAGACTATGTAAAGGGGATGGGGGTGACAGTAATGGGATGCAAAACAACTTGGCCGATCGTCTGGTAAATGCCTGCACATTAGTGTTGGGCTTTATGCTTTGTTTGGCTTAGCTGCAGACACGTTAGAATCTGGGCTTCTTGCATATGAGACACTATACGCACACAAACCCCAGAGACCATCACAAGGGCTCCAAAACATGGAGAGCGGGGAAACATTAACCGATTCATCCAAATCAGGATCGTCCACTACAAGACAAAATGCCGTGTCATGTTCATACACTAATGCAATTAAGTCACAGGTTATGGTGGGGTCCTCCTGTAGTAACAAACTTATTCCATAGCCCTCGTGTCTGTCCACAACATGGGGCTTTACCTCTGCAGGAGGATGGTCTGTCTTCTAGGAGGCCACTACCAGGACATTAGAACAGTCTCAAGTGTCTGCCCTCCTTCTGCAGGAGCTGCTTTTCCTTCTGAGCCTCAGGTGCTTTAAAGGACTGCTAAGGCAAAAACTCTCCACCATGAGGAGGGGCGGAATCCACAGGATATTTTACAAAAAAAATACATCTCTGAAATGTAATCTATCTCAAAGTTGTTTTTCAGAGGAGGGAAAAAGCAAATTAGATTTCCATAAAAGGTTAGCCTGGAAAATGAACTTCTCAGGAAAAAAAGAGATAGAATATCCTTAGAAAAAAAAAGTCCTAATCTAATTTCCAAGCCCCTGTGGAAAAACAAAGCATCATGGAGGGGGGCAGGGCAGAGAAAGAACCATCACAAGCGTAACTGGACACCAAAATATAAATCTATAAAAGGCCTTTTAATACTCCATTATGTACACTTTTCACAGAACCTCCACATGGATGAAGTTTCAAAACGAAGTGCCGCTTCACGCTGCAATATGGAACATTCTCAGTGTATTTTAAAAAAGAAATCCAACAAGATACAAAGAAAATGGTACTCTCTTCTCTAGTGCCATATGACTTGCTCTGGATGTGGTGGTTGAAGGATGGATAAGCAAGAAAGAAGCATTAGTGGCTGAAGGCTGTCCAGTCCAGTCCACTTCAGTCCAGTTTATTCCAATTCATACACGACTAATCCAAGTTGCTGTCAGTTAGGCTGTCCATGACAGGGTGACTGGGGATGAGAGTGAGACAGATAATCAGACAGACAGGTGTTGTCCTGTCTGTCTGTCTAGAAGAGTCGCTGAAGTGGCGAGTGTGGCACCACCGAAGCTCTGTTCTCTCTCTACACGGCCGGAGCTTCTCTACTCAGTTACCTCACTGTCTAGTAGATCACTTCATACACTGTGGCCTTCTTGTCGCCAGAGCCAGTAACAATGTACTTGTCATCTGCAGAGATGTCACAGCTCAGGACTGAAGAAGATTCCTTTGACTAGTAGAAGAGAACAAAGGGAGAGACAAAAGAAAGGAGAAGGAAACAAGTGAGTCTGCTGAAATTAAACTGTCAAAACACTTAAGTGTCCTATGGCAGAAGTGCACAAAGCTATGACTCACAACCACCCCCTCCCATCCTCCAACCAATCACTCAAAGCAAAAACACTAAGGGTTGTATATATAAGCACTTCTCTCTGCACTACCACGCTGCATTAGCTCTTATGCTGACCTCTCCAGCCATAAACACTTGAAGGGTTAGTGTTATTTACTGGTGGACAGCGGCTGCATGCTCTGGCCCGAATCCTGCCTAAGTGGTCAGGGCCCTTGCGTTAATGACACACTCCGGCCCATTTCCGCTGATATAGGCCCTGTCCATCAGCCAGCGGTCACTCCGCCCTCTAGGGCAAAGCTAGGCTGCCCACAAGCTTCCTGCAGACAGTCTGTATTGATCTCTGTACCTGGAATATGCTGGCGCCGTAGGGAGTCCTCCATGCGTTCAACAGATTGTCCTTCCCAGTGCTCACGAACCATTTACCTTGTCAAGGGAAATCAAACGTAATTAGAGCTTTGCTGGGCTGCCAACACAAGAAAGAGCTAAATGGAGATATGTGCAAAGAGAGTGAAGGCAGGTTTAATGGGTATGGACGGTCAAGGTTCTGTTCAACTTAGAGCCGCAGTTCTAGTCAAACATTGACTAGTTTGCTTCTTAGAAAACAATGGAAAGTCAAGAGGCATGCAATTAAAATAAATTCTAAGGCAAAATCATGTCATTAGACTTCAGTTATACACACTTTTCCACTCAGCTATGGAATGAATGGTATACGCTTAAGTGTTGCAATGTCCACCCCCTTAAGAACTGTGATTCCAATAGCATCTTACCACAGTAGGCAAACTTGAGGGAAAGTACACAGCTCTCGTGCAGGTGGAGCTGGTACTTATCAGGCTTGGTGTGATGGAGCACCTCCACATTGCTGCTCTCCATACCCACAGCCAACCACTCGCCAGTTGGGCAGTAGCCCAGTGAGAAGATCTGTATGAGGGACACAAAAGTGTCATACAACACTCATGTACATCAACAGCTGATGTTTGGTGTGCAGAAGGGATAAAACTAAATTATTTCTATAAATGGTTAAACACAGATCCTTTCTTTTCATTCGGCAAATAATTTAACTATGAAAAGTCATGTAACATGGGTGCTTTCATATTAAAATTATTTTCTGATGCAATAAAGCAAGAGAAGCCGTATTGCTTCACTGATTATTGTAATGTAATGCAAAAACTGGGAGAACATTACAGACCATTAACAATGTGCTGACAATGCAAATCAATTTGAAAGTATTCATAACTGTTGCTCTCCACTGACTGCTACAGCTCTTCTGTGTAGGGAGGAGGGGAGCCCCTCACCTGAGAAGTAAAGTCATGCTGCTGCAGTTGCCGACCCTCTCTTAAGTCCCATGAGCGCACAGTGTTGTCCAGGCCTCCTGTCCACAGCTTTGTGCCATCATGTGAGATGTCAATGCAGCTGGCACCATCTGTGTGACCTTGGAATTGCCTAGAATACCCACAAGGACGTCAACATCACTCAATCAATCCCAATCATGCTTACCACAGTTCCACCTACAGCTGCTGAATGATGCTTACCTGACAAGGGTCTGGTTGTGAAGGTCCCAGACAGCAATGTTGCCATCACTGCAGCAGGAGAAGCAGACCTTGGCATCCGGGCTGATGGCCAGAGCATAGCAGGCTGGTGCCGAAGAGGTCAGCTCGGCTTTAATGCGGGGTGTCTGTGAGGCTAGGTCCCAGATGGTCAAAGTGCTGGCCTCACCGCCCACGATCAGTGTGCGTCCATCAGGCAACAGTTTGCAGGAACGGATGTAGTTATCCCGGTTCTGCTCCAGAGCAGATTAGCACAGTGAGCCAAACTGAGAAGCTAGCCGTGCGTTTATCGCACTGGTAATGCAGAGCTTTTGAATAACACTGTACACTGACTTATTTATGTAAATAAATAGCATTTATGAAACAAGAGTTATAAAATTTAAAAATGGGCTTGCGAGCATGCAAAAATGGGCTTTGAAAGCTAAGGCAAGAAATGAAGATGAGTGCCAAGGGAATGCTTGCTAAATTAACAGGAAATGGACATGAGATGAATATGATAAATGTCCCTTTCATTTCCAAATATTCCAGGCATTTAAAAAATCCACACCAATATCAGTAAATATCAGCTCCTTCAGTGGACTCAGTTCTCACCAGGCAGTCTAGCTGGGACACAGGGCTCTTGCTGCCAGGCTGGCTAATGTCCCAGATTTTGACACAGCCCTTGCCGCCGGTGTAGACGTGCCGTGTAGGGTTGCTGATGGTGACAGCGCAAACCACCTCGCCATGGCTCAGAGTGTTGATCTGCCGGGCGTGGCGTGGAATCCCTGGGCCAATCAGAGCATCAGGAGGAAAGGGCACAGGCTGCATCTGCCCATCAGCACTGACATGGAAGGAATAGGCCCTGAGAGAGAGAGAAAACACAAATGAATGAGTCTCCTTAGATATTTAACCAGTAGTCCGCAGCATGACTGCTGATTGAAGTGGGCTAATTAAATGAATTAGAGCAATGAGCAAATGGAGCAAAATTAAGAGTGGTGAAAGGTTGTAATGTGTGGTGCACCAGTAGAGACACTACATAAAGAGTGCAGTAAGGGGAGGGCTTTGGATGATGTCATCTTTGTGAGACACTTACGGCTTTCCTCCAGAGATAGAAGTGAGACTGGCAGGGAGGCCAGGGGCTCTCATATGAGGATGCTCAAATCCTGCCTAAAAGAGAAGACGACATGCAAATTTCACATGTAGTCAAAAACCGGCTGACCAGTGTTATTAGTCAAAATTTATTTGAAAACAGACAAAGACAACAAATGCCATTATGAATCTGCTCTCTAACCAAAGCTTTCATTTTGCAGTCTAAATGGATGCAGAGATACACTAAATGGGCAGAATTATTGGGACACCTACTCATTCATCGTTTCTTCTGAAATCAAAAACCACTACCCATCACCCCATTATGACCAAAACCATCACCACCCCACCTCATCCACCAAATCAACACAAAAGCACTGGATGGAATGCATCTATTAGGAAGTGGTGTCCACAAACATTTGGATATAAAAACATCCATGTAGTATTTACAAAGTTATAAAATTACACACAAAAGCACTCACAATGGGCGTGCGGCCATAGGCAGCAGCAGCAGCAGCACTCATCTGAGGTGAAATGTGGAGGCCAGCATAGACTCCAGGGCTGGTCAGTGAGCCATTCATCTCATGGTGGCCCATCATAGCAAACGGCGTTGGGTAGGAGAGAGGGGTGCGCAGTGCAGGAGCAGCTACATAGACAGAGAATCACTCATAAATCAGAATCAGGGCAAGCAGAAAATAAAGGCTCAGGAAACTGGAAATTCATCTCAATCAAACCAGTCTTCACTGAACCCAACTAACACATCGAGACCCCCCAGAGACAGCTACTCTCATCTTTCTGATCAAAGACAAGCCTGAAGGAAATCGCTGAGGCACTTTTATTTTCAACATGTAAGCCCTTCTTCTTACATGATTAATTTATTTATGTGTTGTATATAAAAGAGAAGCAAACTCTGACTTTTTTGGAAGGGTCGTATGCGTGTTAAACTCATACTCACCAAGGGCTTCCATGGGGGGCTTGCCAAGAATAGGTCGAAGTCCTGGCGTGCTGCTAGTGCCAGGGGTAGGGGCATCATTACGTGGAGTGGGGGTGTTCGATTTGAGACCAGGCGTAGAGGATTTGTCATTCTGTATGTTTGTGTATATATGAAAGAGAGCGAGAGAGAGAGTGAGAGAGAGAACAGAGAAATCCTCAAAAAAAGTAAGGCAGCATCCAGGCAGAAGATTTGAGTGCTGGCTGAACTTAATCCAATCCAATTCTGACAAACCCGCTACTCCTACGAAGCTATAAACCCTGCTATTTATCCCAAAACCCATTACTGCTACAATGGAGATGAGGCTCATTTTTATCCTATCCCCGGTTTCTCCCTTTAATCTTTTTGCCAAGGCAGAAGGCCTAGAATGGTTAAACGCATTGAGTTATTAGCAGAGAAGACACGACTGATCCTGCTCTGGGAACGCATTATCCCTGACATTTACAGATGTATTTAAAGACGGGGCTGGGAAACAGACATTGACTCCTAAGCCATTAGTTAGAGTGAAAGAGAGAAAGTGAGAGACACTACAGAAAAATCAGTGATATGGCATCTCACTTGCTCCGTCTCAGTCCTGGTTCAGTCCCTTTCTTTCTACATTTTTCACCTTTTATGACATGGCCAATAAGTGACCAAAATCCAGAGTGGAGTGATGGTATCCAGAAGGTGAATTCTTCCATATGGTAGGGAGTTCATTCTGAAGACTATTCACTTTCTGGATGCCAGCTTATGCATCTGTGTGTGTCCTTACATGGCCATGCTCCTTGGTTTTGGAGGAAGGCGTGCTGCCCGAAGAGGCTACAGATGCAGGGCTGTTGGGTGTGTCCTTCTTCGGTGGGCGGGGCTTGTCTATGCCATTCTCTGGTGGAGAGTGAGCTGGACTCGCTCTGGGTGTAGCAGGGTCCTACCAAAATAAAAACACCACAAAGGGAAGAGTTAAGAACACTCACAATAATCATAAACTTAGTGAACATATTTTCTAATACTATTATTGTTATAAGCCTCAAAAACAAATCTAAGCACTGCTTATGAAAAGAAAACTGTCACCTCATTAGAAACATCGACCACAAGATCATCACTTTTGTCTCCATCGCTGTCCTGTTCAAAAGGATCAATTTATTAATCTCTTGCATTCAGTCAATGTTAAAGGAACACATTCATAAGCCTGTTTAAGCAACATTATCCACACTCACATATCTGCTCATGTTGTCCTTCTCCTCCATTTTACGTTTCTTGGAGTCCAGGCTGTAATCTGATGAGCCACGATGCTTCTCACTGGAGGTACGCAGGCTGTCAGATGGAGAGATGGAGTTGTTCTAAAAAAGGAAAAGAAAAAACTAACTCAAAAAAAGACCATCACTCTATAATGTATTCCACTGTAAAAAGGTCACTTCACAGAGTGAGATTTATCATTTAATTGTTACGATGCCATCTACATATCAACACAACCATCACAACCACAGAACAGCATTTGTTTTCTGAATTTTATTTGATATTTATTGCTGGTAATATGCCTTGTGGCAGCAGCATTAATTAGAGACAGATTTTAAGACAACTGCCGGCAGAATGACAGGTACTTTGCAGCTGTGGGTTCTGAAAAGGATCCAAGATGGAAAACACTGGCGCAAAGAAAAAAGGGGAAAAAAAAAAACAAAGTAGTTCTTATGACTCCAATACCACACACTTTAAAAAGCCAGAAAAAGCCTATTCATTCCAATGAGCCACCTTCAAACCCCACAACAGACCCAACATAATGCTCTGAAACTAGCCAAGCCGTATCTAACAACCTACACTAGACTAAACACACAAGAATGTGCTGGCTACACAACAGAGCAGCCACAGTTAAGCAGACCAAAGAGAGGGGCTTGTTTTCACAGCCCCCCTGCCTCCTCCTCCCTCCATTCCTAAAAGAGACAACAAACAGCTTCAGGAAGACATGAGCAGTGTACGAGCACTGAACAACGGCTCTTTATCTGAGAGCAGCCAGGCTTGGACTAGCTGTGTGTGTGTGAGCATGTAATGGTCATTGATTGCTGTAGTGTGCTTGGGCACCTCCTGGCTTTGACTTGAGGCCTGTAGAGCTGCAAGGCTACAGTCAGACAAACATCAAGTTACCTGTTGCCACAGACAGGCGAGCTGCTCTGATGCAGGTAGCCTCTGTCCAAAGGAACTTTCTTTCACTTAGTTTATGTACAGTCCTACTCCAAATGCAGAAAAGACAGACCACACACACACCTGAACAACATGGCTGGCTTTCCCCCAGAAAGCCAAGAGAAGTACATCCTCTGCAAAAAACCCCTACTTACTTCAAATAGGCCAGTATTCTTCCTTATTCTTGTGGTGCAGCCTCAGAGGCTGTCAGTATGCATGCCCTGGCAGCTGGAAGGAGGTGCCAGTAAAGCAGAGAGGCATTTCTAGAGTGCTCTCTGGGCACATTCTCAACATAATCCAACAGTGAGAGCTTCTCTTAGGCTTCCCTTGCAGCCCAGAGAGAGTACAAAACACAACAGAGGGCAAAAAAGCCTAAGTTCATGGCAAGTGTAAAAGGAAACTAAGCTGAGAAGTAAGATGAAGTAGCAGGCTGGGCAGAGAGCCCACAGTTCTGTGTGTGTGTGTGTGTGTGTGTGTGTGTGTGTGTGTGTGTAATGCCTGACCTTTTAAAGAGATGCTTAGCGTGACTCATTAAACAGAGTCACCACCATGCTATCAGATGACCTGAGACAACAGCAGCCGCAACACACACTCATACCCACACAGGCACACACACCCACAGACACAGACACACCAGGGCCCTAGAGTGCTAACTGCTAGAGGAGCTTCTTTTCCTTCAGACATGACTGAACCCATTGAGCTCTGGCAGGGACCATCAGAAACCCAATCTCTCTTCCACAATCAGCCATCAGAGAGATTTAAGCTTACGTCTAATAAACGCTTTTTACAAGATGAGAGGCAGGAAAACAATTCTGCTGCCTGTGTTCATGCATATTTAATGGCCAGGCAAGAAAAAAAAAAAAGCACAGAGGAAAATGGGCGGTAAACAGGGACGAGATAGCACAGGTGGGGGGTGCGGGGGGGGATGAAATAAATCTGCTAAGCAGGGAGGGAAGTCAAAGTCATCTTTAATTGTGATGAAATTAGGGAGCAGCGCTAATCCGTACACTGTAATACGAGTCATTCCCCATCTGTGTGAAGATGTGAGGGCTTATTTCATAAGAAAAAAACTCATTTCCCCATTAGTCACTTTAATGAAAGCAGATTACTGTACAGCGTGCAACTTGTGCGCATTTCAGGCAAAAGGAGTCTAGGAGTCTTACTTGACATTTACATTAATGGAAATTTTCCTAGGCGTGAAACGGGCCAAGAAGCTCTTTCATGCAGGAAGAATGAGAGACAAAGCGGCAAAGCAGGAAACAGAACAAGAACAAGAGAGAGAGTATAACCGAGTGGGCGAGTGATGGAGAGAGCCAGAGAAAAATACATAAGTCAGTGGAAGACTGGGCACTCACCGTGCTTTCTGCAGTCATTGCATCCGGTTGGAGAGGAGATAGATAAGATTGGCCAGACACACAGAAGAGATAAACAACAGAAGTCAGTGAGCCTGTCCAACTAAAAGAGGATTTCATCAGCTAGGACAAAAAAAATCTACAATTTTACACAAAGATGAGACCTTTTCTAGTTATGAGTAAGTTCCATATACACTAGTCACACACATTTGCATTTCATCACTTAAACTGCCTAAAATTAGTAAATTATTACTTTAAAAATAATTGAAAGGTCAGCTTTTTAAAATATCTTTTCTTTTTAAAAGTTCACACAATCTCAAATGGAGCTACCAAATGTGGTATATAATATTCCAACCCATTTAAACTATTATAGTTACTACAGTAAAAACAAAAATAGTAACTTCATGGCATTTTAAAATGGAATGAAGGGCATAAAAGGCTTAATTTTCTGAAGGTCTGCCAATCTGGTGTCCTTAAAATTGTGCTGTATGTGTTGACCTAACCTCTGTGCTCCAAATCGTGGTGGTTTTTCTCATCCTTCACAGGCAGGTGTGGCTGGCTGCCCAGAGCACCCAGTGCCAGGAGGCCTGAACCAGAGCCTGTGACTGGGGGGATGCCCGGGGGCTGAAGGCCTGAGGGGTGAGGGGGCAGAGCTACAGGACCGTGGGCTGCGTGAGAGAGGTGCTGGGCCTGGAGCTGCTGCTGCTGCGAAGAGACATACTACGAGTGGGCCAGAGAGAAAACCCACCAAGACCACAAGCCAAAACACACACATGCACAAACTCAGTCACAAGCCCAGATGAGAATCGTGACCAGGAAGAGGGATATCAGTTATATCATATCATTGGTGTCATATCAAATCCTATTTTTTCATAGTTTATTTTTTTTATATCAAGTGAAGATGCCCGTTATATTGTGTGAATATTATATGCCAACTAAAATTGTTATATTAACATGTTTTGATCCATTTCCTATTAAGTTAAAATTTTCAGATATGAGGCTTTGTGATGACAGCGATGACATGTTTTACAGACAAAACATTATGTTTCCACAGTGGTCAAAGCACACATACTATTAAGAATAGCGTGGGAAAGAATTGAGACCTAAACTGTCAGCTGACACTTGGGATACAGGAAAGACGAGTTCAGAATCACAGCTTGGCAAGAAAACCTGGAAACCTGAGAAAGCTGAAAATCTATGACAAAAACAGGTCTCTATAGAGAAACAGCCACGACTGCCCCAATCTGTGTCCTGACAGGAGATCTGAAATAAAGAGGTCAAGCTCATATGAACAAAGACAGACACATGCATACATGCCATGAATGTGTGTGCGCATGTTCACACAGACACACAACAAAAGACCTGTCAAGGGTATTTAAGATAGTTATGAGACAGAAGGCACTGGAATACTGCCAGCCAACTGGCTTTACACCACCTGCTCCTTAACCCCATCAAAAAGCTTGACAGCTATATATATATATATATATACATACACACACAGACACACACACACACACACACTACCCACTTGTGTTTGGGTTTGGTTTGTTCACATCCGTGAGTCACTTTTAAAGGCCAAACTTTAAAACCACTACAGGAACAGCTGGGCTGAGGTTCTGAGAGAGGGCGTAAGCATGCATGCATGCGTTTCGTTTGTGTCGGCCAACTACCAGGGGTCCCGTGTTGGCATGTGTTCAAGCCTCCAGTACTCCCATCAATATTTGAAGGGCTCAGGGCACACTGACAGGAGTTAAAAGCCTCTCAGCATGGAAAGTGTGCCGTTTAAAGCAAGCTTAAATAATACTTAGTAGAGGCACCAATAAAAAATTGGAAAGAAAAAAAAACTCTCCACAATTTATTACTTTGCTCTGGTGAGCTGAATAATTTAGCTGCTGTTATGGCATCTACCTCCCTCCTTCTATTCAGACCTCAACTCAATCAATGCCCATTTATGGCCATTTTCACTGAATTCCTGTGTGTGTGTGAGCACATATGTGTGCGTTTTCTTTCAGAAGTGAAAAGGGTAGATCTTATTGGCTAAGTGCTGCGAGCATGGAGGTACAACCTTTCAGAATTATCAGCAGGTCATTAATGCCATGCCAAGAGTAAATATCAATACTAAAGGCTTATTTAGAAGTCTGGAATGCTCCGAAAGCTTGCCCTTTCCAGAGGATAAATCATTATTAAGATGTCCATCATGAGCTCGTGTTTGGGGGTGACTATAATTGCTAACAGCTTTGCCGATTATTTGCACAGCTGGCTGTATATTACGGCAAAGGGCCTTAAAGAATGGCAAGGGAGAGAATGGTATATAGGAGCGCCACCTGGGATTTGAACCGGCAACCCTGCCCTGCTCTACAACTTGGAGCTGCCAAGTCAGTTATGAGACAGGCCTTACAGAAAGCAGGGAGTGTGTGGACATGAGAAAAGAGAACGGTAATGGGAGGTGAGGGGTCGTGTGTGTCAGATGGACTGTGTCACTGGCTGGATAGTTGTAAGGTATGTGTGCAGCAAAAAGTGAGTGTGAATATAGAAAGAAAAAGAACTGATTGTGCGCGTGTATGCGCGTGTGTATCTGCAAGCTAGAGAGGATGACGGACCACAAGGGAAATTAAAGAGGCAGTTGATTCACGGGGGAGGCCCTTCCCTGCTCATTCTGGCTAATGAGCCACTGATGTGTAATATGCATGGACAATCATCGAGAACTCTCATTAGAGCCTTGGCTATGAAGACAGGAAAATAAAGAAATAAAATGCCTCCTCTAATTTAATATTCCTAGATAAAGACCTCTTCTGCTGGTGTTAATCTCCACCCCAACTGTGAAATACCACTGCCAAATGCTGGCTGGCCACCAGACAAATTAAAAAAAAGAAACGGCTGGGCAGTGGAAAAGCCAACTGGCCAAATAAGACACCCCATTTACTCTTGTTCTCAGGTGGGATAAGCTAAACAATTTAGCACTGTAACCATGCAACAAACAGCTTCAGAAGGTCCACAGATCCCTTTACTTTACACACATACTTAATTGGACCCTTAGCACAAGTGGAGGCCATCTTAATGGTACTCCTCTGAAAGGTCCAGGAAGACATCTTGAAGCAGCTGCTGCGGCAGCACAGTTAACACAGAGTTCAGTTCAGTGCTGCCCAAAGCTACACATTTACATCCACTGCAATACACAGACAGTGTACTTCTGCTTACTCTAAATTCAGAAATGGCCAAATGCTGCCCCCAAATCAGCACCAGGAAATAAAAATAAAAGAACACGAATATGGTGACTTATCTAAAATAAACAGGGCTTTACATGCGCGCGCACACACACACACACAATCTGGGGAGGACAGAAATGCTGAGCTACCGGAGGAGGCCATCTTGAGACCTCTGATCAAAGTCATAGCGCTGCAGGAAAAAAAAGCACAGCTGTCCTAGATGCATCCTATTACTAGCTCTGGGGTCCATCAATAAGAGATGCTGGCAGCTTCTGCACTGCCAGTGCATACATGCATGTGTGTGCGTATAAACAGCACTCATCTCACCTTGGCCTTCTAGTATTCATGAGGACACTGGTACCCCCCGAACACACACTCCCTGCTGTGCGAATTACAAATGCTTGCCTTCTTCCAAAAAATATTTACATTTTTCCATCACACCAGCACCTCCAGATAAGCTAATGCCTTTTTGCCTACAGATATAAAGAAAAATCACTGCATATGAAATGAAGAGGGAAAAAAAGTTTAAAGCTTAGAAACATAAAAATGTCAAATGCACTTGTACTCTGTTTAGAGAGAGAGAAGGTGACCCGACTTATGGAAGCACAAAGAATGACCGAATGCCAGAAAAAGTGTCAGGGTGTTTCCAGAAGAATTACAGCCCATACTTTCAGATTCTCTCCTTCCAAGAGAGTCATTAAGCAATAAAGCAGGTCTGGTGTAATGCAGCATCAAAGCTATCAAGACTGGATCTTCCCAGTAGATAGGCTGGCATTTAAAAGTGGCCACATGTCTGCCTCATTCCCCCTCTCAGATTCCAGGAAGGCATTATCTAAGAATGGGGAGAGGGGTGGTGTGTCAGTGTTAAAGCCCTAATTGAATTCCAATATCAGGCTACACAGCCACCCCTCCTGGTCCCTCTCCACCCTCCTCCCCAGCAATGGAATGACCCTTAAGCAGGAGGCCAATCAAAGCAGGTTCAGCTCCTTTAATCAGATCAGTCAGTCCAGCTCTAGGGTCATGGGGCTGGACCTGTTCACTTATACACCAATCCAGGTCTTTCAGGAATGGTCAATGAGAAGCAGATGGGCGAGAAAAAAAAAAAAGCTGGGCTACAGTAGCCTGGACTGAATCAACTCGTAGGTGTGAAGACTTATTTCAAAGAGTAACATGGTGACTGGTGTGTGTGTGTGTATCTGTTATTATCCGTCAGTGCTATCCAGGTCAGCAATAAAGGATGAGCCTCTCCTGTAAAACCTGATCCAATTAAAGGCATGCAGCCTCTAGAAGAGAGCTCTGAAGGGCTTTTCCATTCACACTCAGGGAGAGGACACACCCAAGGTACATACAGTAGCCCAAATACAGCTGGCCTAGTCTACAGACGCACTAATCCCAACAAAGCATTAGATAACTAACCAAATTGCCAAGTATGCCAATGCAGAAAAAAACAGGGAGGTCAGGGATGCAGGTGAACACACGTCAGCCACAATTAAATATCTGTGCTAAATACATTCACAAATAAATCATGCATTTTCAATTTATCAGAGATATTTAAAAAAAACAAGCATTCATGAAAGGGGCAAAACTGCACTTGATCAGATCAAAATAGCTTATTCCGAATGCAACACAACGCTGTATTTTTTTAACTAGAAAAGTCTTTCTGATGTAATAACGGTGCAGGTTTGCCTCCTTTCTACAATCAAATGAAAGAAGTAAAGGGGTATACACACGGTGAGAGGCAGATTGGGAAGTCCACGTACCCCGATGATGGCATTCAGCTCTGTCATTGTCACTTGCTTGGCACGTTCAACAGCCTGCGCAACCTGCTGTTGGTGCTGAAATGCAAAAACAGGAATAATTACACTTAAAACCTTGACAGATGCAGCAGACCATTTTCATACAGCGAGCTAAATATCAACACTATTCAGTGCAATACAGATCTATGCCATGTATAGCAATCACTCCTGAAATGTAAAGTATACCATTAGCTACAGCCACATTTATAGGCATTTGCAAAATACTTATTCATAGAATGGTACATTACTGCTTAAAAATCACCATATTTGGATCAATAATGTGTAAATACGATACATTTATTACATATGTTCTAAAGTAAGGCACAGTGAGGCACAAAATTATGTTATCCATCATATTTAAAATAAATGATTGCATTACATTGGCAAATAAACATGAATGTGTGCACATAAATGAACAGAAAGGCATACTGCAGTTGCCTTTTCACCCCACGCATAATTCACATATTTCTTAACTCGAGACCTTAAACTGAGCTTATTTTAAAAGTAACATTTGTTTTGTTTGATAATATTCTCTTTGTCTAGCATTTCATTTTGTCCAACATGAATAACTTTGACAAATTGACAAAAATATACATAAAAATATACACTGTCATTTCAAACCAGTGTATGACTAGTCTCAATAAATGAGGTACTGAGGTCAAAAGCTTCCCTTATAAAAAAAAAACGTGTCATAAAAAAAAAAACTCACCTCTTGTGACAGAAAAGGCATGATCTGAGCTAGAATTGCATTGAGCCTTTTAGCGATCTCAGTCTGGAAGAGAGAAAAACAGAAACAAAAAAAGATGAGGCAACTGACTAGTGCTGGAAACTACAATAGCACAAAAAAGTGGGAAAAAAAGCTTGACTCAACCCCTTTTAGTGTTTACGACGATTAAGTCAATTACCATGGCAATCAGCAGCGCTTGACTCGACACACTCCAAACAGCGTGATATTGACATGTGAAATATTTAAAGCATTAGGAGAGCCCAGGGGAGAGAGAGAGAGCGCAGCTGCGATGAGTGTACACTCCAAACCGCACGGAACACGAGCTCGCCAGAGGCGAGCCACGTTAAGAGCACCATTACACTTCACCCACTGTCAGGATGGTAACACTGCTGCTGAGGACTTCCCTGCTACTCTCAGTGCTGTGACCCACATGTTAACATTCACTAGAGATGAATGCAGTTGCATTTGAGAGAGTGCAGCAAAAACGTTTAACGTTAAGCCTAGACTAGGCTTGGCTGCATACTGAAAAGCCAATTGTGTTGATGCTGGAATTAAGATGAAGCTTCTGGTTGGGGATGAAAATGTCTGCAGCAGTAGCAGTAGGTGCCAGCAGTCAGTGCTCACTAATGAGAGAGGGTGGACTAGGGCCAGATCTGTCAGCAGTCTGGGCCCATTCTGCCCCTCCCCACCACCCTCCCTCCGTCACTTTCCCAGCACCCCCCTTCCCCCCACCCCTTCATCCATCCAAACCGCCACAGGGACCCGACCTCCATTCTCTCTCCGCCCGCCTGCCCGTCGCCATGGCAACTGTGGACGAGCGGCCCCCGTCTCCTATCGCGCTCCGATCATTATGCAAATGCTACCTCGGCTTGACCGTAACAGCCTGTAAAATCATATTACAGGCACACGGGCAGGTCATTAAATTGAATTTTCGGCCTGTCGATCAGATGAGCACTACGCGCAGAAGGTGGATAAAGAGGGAGAATGGTGGCGGGTGGGGTGGGGGTGTGTGGAGGATGACTGAAGGAGAAAGGGTGGCCTTTTCTCTACACACATCCCCCTAAAGCAAGCACTCTAGTCCAGCACTCCATATCTTCCCCCAGAAACCCAACTACAGCAGGTCGTCCTCCATCTTTCTTCTGCTCTCTCTGGCAGCAGACAGCAGGAACACAGCACTGCCAAAATCACAGCCCCATCCAGTGATGAAAGAGCCTCATATCACAGGTCTACCTCAGGCTTTGACTGAGACCAAAGCAGAAATGGAGGGGGAAGAGAACACGGCTACAGATGCATCATCTACAGAATTTATGAGCCTCGGTTCAACCCAGGGCCAGAGTCGAGCACAAACACATCACAGCGCTCTTCAGCCCTATTTCTCATTTCAATGGCAAACACGCAGCACTGTGCTGACCGGGAAATTATTTATAACGTATTGCCGAAAAATGCCAAGCGTCCGTGGTGGCCAAACACAATATTTCTATATGAGATGATCAGCAACACCCAAGAAAGTTTTTCTACCCTCACCCCCCTCTGCCTGATGAGGAGAGATTCGTTTCAGGCCAGGCAATAGTCAAGTGTACAGTCTGGAACAGCCAAGCAGCCAGCTGGAAATCAGGGATATATTGACAGTAATCTGAGGCGGATAGTACTCCACATCAAAGGCCAGCAAAGTATCAACATTAAAGCAGTTAAGAGGACATACCAAAAATTCTTCGCTTTCTGTACATTCACTGCTCTCAAAACCAACTTTTCCTGACATCTGGTTCTGCATGCAATAAACAGCCAGCCTTATAATTTTGTCAGCATTAGGATGTTTGTATGAAAGCATGCTTGATTTATATTGAAGTAATGGGGTGTACAGCAACAGTTTGCTTTTAAAGAAAAATAACATGACTCAAAACAAGGATTTGCAGGCTGAATGCTCAATGAGGGGGAAAAAAACGCTCGACGAATGCATCAACAAAAATGGTTGAAGAGCCAGCTCAGTGTATAATCCTTATTTGCCAAGATAAACCTTGTCAATAGCAGCCGAACATTTGACAGGATTTGCTGAGAGGCCTGGAGAGCGTCGAGCGCATTCCTTAAGGGCTTACCACAACGCTGACAGCTGGCCGAGTGAGGTCAAGGGTTGACTTATCTGTCACTCACTCTAAACCTTCGTACTCTATCTGGCAAGACAAAATCCCCACCACTGTGTGCATTGGAAGGAACAGAGTCTGATATGTAACAGCAGCCATGTACATATGCATGTGTGTACCAACTTTAAGCGTGTGTTCCAAGCCAGACGAACAAGCAGCTTTTTAGCTCCTGCTGCAGACAAAAATAGGACGTTGTCACTTTAAGCAGATGAAAGCCTAGCTCTTGAGTGGTGAGCTTCACGCTCTGGTACACAATTACAGGTACTCGGACCTGTCTAGCACCCCTTCAAGAGCACTCTAGGGCCAGCCTGTCAATGGCATGCTGAAAGCTATTTGTCTGTTGCTATCAGCGGCGGCGGAATGGAGTGAGACACTGATGAGCATTGAATATAGAGGGAAAACAACTGGTGCTCGCAGCCATGTGTCCCCATCACAAACAATACTTGACCCAGCCAAGCTGATGGGGCTCCAGTTTTCAACAGAGAGCAAAATGGTGCTCCCTGACTGACACACGGTAATAAAGGATCAGCACCAACTAACACGACTAGACGCGTCTCACACGTGCCAGCTAACAGTGTTGTTAGAGTGCGCCTGAGCTAAGAATTGACATTTGAGTTTACCTGCATTGATCAGCATGAGGCACGGGCCCAAGATCTAGTTCTACATGCATGACTAGCTTTTTTTCTCATCAGTGGTGTGGAATTTTATGCTGTTATATTATATGCTATGTTCATTCCACAGTGGAAAGAACAGGAAGTCTATAAAAATAAAAGTGAACATAACGCAAGTGTGTCTACTAATACACGCCAAGAAAAACAGGCCTCCTAGGCTTCTCTGTGCATGGATTCACCTTGGTAGCATGTCGGCACATTCCTCCATACCTGACCACAGGCTAATCAGTGAGAAAATGAGGGCTGGAGCTGGCCTGGGCTCTGAGCCCTCACTCACTCATCACCGCTCTGTTTTCTTTTAACAGGGGCTGTGTGCTCACCTCGCAGAGCGAGTCTTATTTACTTTGGCTGGAACTAAGAAGGGCCATCCAGCAGTTAGCAAACACTTACTAGAGTCCCCCGTATAAATCATTGATCGGTATCCCTGTGTCAACCCCAAAGGTAGACCGGCTCAGTACAGGATTCGATAGGCAGAGAGCAGCCACGTGGCCAGTAAGGGGAGGAATGTTTTCCTGCTCCATACACAACAGGTGAGATACATTTGGATTGTCCAATAATAACAATAACGCATAGTGGCAGCTCAATGACATGGTGGTTCAGCCGTTAGAGCCTTGTTTCCGCCTGCCTCCACGGCTGTCTTTGGATATCTGACGCTAACACGACTCCTGAAAATCCGCATTACGCCTCGCCTCTTTAAAGTACAAAACACTGGAGGAGCGGCAGGAGGAGGAGGAGGAGAAGGGAGGGGAAAAAAGCACCGCAGATGCAGAGACGGATTTTCCTGTCTGTGGGAATAAATCCTTGGGCCAGAGGATAATATGGCGGTGTGGCTGCAGTAATCCTAGCCACCTCTGGCGGTTAACCACTCCCTGCCTGCACTTGTGCTCCTGTGCTGGGGTTAATGTGGGAGGGTTGAGATGGATGAAGGTGTGTGTATGTGTGCGCATGTGTTTGCTCACCAACACCCTCCTTTCTCGCCTCTAGCAGGTTAGAGCTGGGACTAGATGAATTATTCAAGCGCCTCCATGGGCTCAGTGGTGGTGGCTGATAAAAGTCAAGGCGCTAAAATGGATCAGTCGATTAACCTGTTTACACAGGGCTGGCCCTCCTACTCACCCGCCCCGCTGCCTCTGCAACCCACCATCCCCCTTTTCCCCCTCCGTCTCCCCCTCTGCTCCTGGCTGGGAGATAAGTGGCTGACAGGAGCCATCAGAAGAGTGCGGGACCTGACGGACGGCCGGCCGCACTGACACACATGGAGGACACTGATGGATCACCTGCTCTAGCACTCCTCCCTGATGCCATTAACCTTCAGGAGGTACCAGGAGGGCAAAGGAGAAATGGGCTAAACTAAGCTAGCACGCTCCTATTGTGATGGCCCACCTACAGCAACAATTTAAGTCCTATTTTCTTATTTCCCAGAGTATGAAGTGATGCGATAAATCAAAAAAAAAAAAAAAAAAAAAAAAAAAAAAAAAAAAAAACCTTACACATCCTCCTCAGTATGCACCCACAGACACATTTCTGAGATTAGCCTTTGGAAAATGCCATGCAGGTAAAGAAAACACAATCTGAAGATTGATTCCAAAGGAGCGCCTGAGTCAGGTATATGCACTGTGAAATTTCGGTGTGGTAAGGAATTGATTGGAAAGGCTGAATTTACAGCAGGTGCTATTTTTCGCCCGCTTTAATTTATAGGGGTGTCTTAAATGTGCTGACATAATGGGGCCTAGGCAGACTCCTCTCTCTTTAGTCATTAAGACACAAGGCCCCTCCTGCCAAATGCCTGACTTTAATCTTATCAAAGCTGCCTGACCACATAAGCATGTGCTGTTAGCTCTGCATAGGCAGCAAAGAGAAGGAATGATTGTGCTTATGTATACGCCAGAGTGTGAAAGATGGCTCAGACCATCTATGGTGTCAGTTGAGTGCATTTCACTTGTCCGTGTAACTGGGCTGACTTACATCTCCACACATACACACAGTAAGATACTGCCCCGTGATTCAGAAGTGCTGAGAGAAACGTCAGGGAGAAATCAAAGGCCTACATACCTGTTTGTGCATTTCAATGTTCAGCCCATAGGACATCTCGTAGTACTGAAAAGAAACAGAAGGAAAAAATATTCAGTTTTTCCCCCCCACTGTATCCCAACAACATCAAATATTCTCACAGCACATCAGAGAGAGCTAGGGAGGGGGGTTCCTGTGTTTTTTTGTGTGAAACATGAAGGGGTAAAAGGAAGAGAGAGCTTTTGATGAACACTTCAAACCCTTTCATACCAGAATTTCAAATCCAACTCAATTCATTTTTCTGCCCTCTTTCCTTTCTATATGCTGCCCAGCTGACTCAAGTCTGAACAGGGAAATCCAATTCAATCAAGGCTTCTATTAAAACAAAGGATGGTACCAGTTTTTTGAGAAAGATTTCACTACGGGAGCATCTCTGGCCCAAGATAATTCCTTTGTAAGTAAGAGACTGCAAGCAGACACTATCAGTGCAGTCAGTTAGCATGGGGGATTCTTCTCCATGTTTACCTAACCTCTTCTCCTCCTGTCAGACTGACAAGCTTCTTCCTGTGAGCGGAATGTTTAACTAGTGTCCCCGGGTATTGGTTAAAGTCATCCCTCGCCTGTTTACCCAAGATAAGAGAATACACTTCCATGGTTTGACCTTGTAGTGTTACATCACGCCAAGCCTTTGTTTTTTCCTCTGCTAATCATAAAACCTGGTGATCCAAGAACATTTACAATTGAATCTGGGGCTTTTGATATTGTGTAAATGATTAAGCCTGTGCTTAAGATTAATGCCGATTTTCGAGCCGAGCTGCTTGTTTGTGTGTTAAATCTCATTATCGAGAGACTGTACACTGGGGTTTCTGCGGCGATTGAGTATTTTCCCACAGCCGCCCCTGGCCCTCCTCCATCACCCCTCACCTAATTTACAGCCATGCATTTGTCTGAGAGCGGCGTCTCCTTGGAGAATAATCAGATCCTCACACAGAGGGAAGCAGGAGGAGGGAGTAGAGGAGGGGGAAAGGCAGAGAAAAAGGGTACAATGCAATGGTCATTGACCCCTGTGGCTAAGGGGCCGTGTATAAAGGAGCCTGGGGCTCAGAGCAGTCACTCAGGGCCCTTTAATAAAGCTAGAGGCACTGGGAGAGATTTCACACACACACACACACACACACACACACACACCAACAGGGCAGGTATACACCAAGCATAACCCACCACCTCCCCCATAAGTTCCCTAAATAAGAGCATAATTGTAGCTTAGATTTTAGATTCCATCTTACCATGACATAGTGGCGCTGCATTTCAGTCTTCTCGTTGGCCAGTTTGTCATACTCCACCTTAAGACTAGAAAAACACAGGTTTAAGACTCCACAATTTCAGTCTACACCACTGTTTTCCACTTACATCAGTATGTCTCTTATTAACAGTACTGTTATCCAAAAAAATTAACTGTTCCGCTATATGACAAAGTACTTATTAAAAGCATGCATTATTAGTGTGAAGAGTGCAGCCTTTTCATACAGACTGTAGTAAATGCACAGGATGTATTTTTGCAATCCCAGAACCCTAGATTATTACCTGTGATACTGCGCTTGCAGGAACTGAAATTCGTCTTTGATCCTGTCACAGGACTCCGCCACTGTGAATTTGAAGCCTGGTTGACCAGGCTGGTGGGGCGCCTGAAAGACAGCCATCACATCAATCAAACTCAATTACATCCTCCAAGAACCAAATTTGTTTTCCACTGACTGCAGTAGCAAGGCTCTAATGCATTCTGAGCCCGCGGGGGAGCGGTTCTAATATTTCAGCCCTACGAACGAGGGCCCGGGTGACATCTCTGCTACAGTGACATCTGCCCGATAGCTACAGGCCCTGACAGCCGGAGCAGGGGTACAACCTCTGCAGCCGATTTAAAGACTTGCATAAACACCAGCAGGAGAAATGGGGTCACCTCGCATGGATGGACTTGAGAGGTCCAAAGTGGAGGGAAAAAAATCCTGTTTCCTCCCTCTATTGCTGACTTTTTTTTTTTGCAATTTAACCAGGTTCTCTCTGAAAACACAGCCTTGCTCTAGTAAACAAATATGAGCACGGATGAGCATAGCGCTCAAGGAATTTTTCACTCTTCAAGGTTGGCTGCATTTTTTGACTGCATTTCAGGACGCAGTCGACAGGGGTGGATGGTAGTGGTGAGGGAGGGAGGGGGTTGTTTTTAAAGCCAAACATTACTTGATACTGACCTGCTTTTCAGAGCACCATAGGGGTGTGTGTATAGACGGCTTTCAGCAAGTCAACTGGTTGTGAAATGTGGTCATGGACAGGCACATGGACATTTTCTCCAGGTACAGCCATAATGACTTCTGGTATAAATTAAAGACCACTTACCGGATGCCGGCCCTGTGGATACATCTTGAAATGTATCCTTTATTGAGGAGAAGGCTGCTGGTTGGTCTCTGTGGATGAGGCTCTCAGGCACTGTGTTCAGTACATGTACACCAAGAGCCTAAACTGGCCGCTGGGGGCAAAACAAAAGCCCCGGACACCAAAAAGCCCTGCTGTCCGAGCTCTTTTACCTCTACAAGCAATCAGAGAAAAACAGACATAAAAAGTAATTACAGCCGGGTATGTAGAGTTAGTGTTCACTGTTAAACCCTGAATTTTGAAAGTTTTTACAACATTGTCTAAATCTATCAGGTGACCTTTAAAATCCCTCTTCAAACCTGACGAAGTGCTGTAACGCTGGCTGACCATTTCGGCCAGCGCTTATGCGACTGTCACAGTTAGACAACCAGCGTTACATCGATAAACAACAACAAAACATACACAAACAGCTAATGTTAACGGCACACACTGTGAAACGGGTGTTTTTCGTTGTTTTCGGGCAGTTAATTTTATACTTCCAGTGTAACACGACCAAATAAAAAGCTCTACACTATCAGCCGTGTGAACAGTGACAGACTGCTGAGCTCCGTCTCTCAGCGCGGCTGAATGAAGACTTTGTTCAATAACATGCTAATGTAGCTAAGCTAGCCGTGCTAGTCAGCCTCCTACCTGCTCTCACGTCTCAAACGTCCGCGCGCATCCGCAGATAACTTTAAAAACCCAGTAACCACCGCAGTACGGCTACTTTATGGCGTCCAGGCGTCGAAAAGCCGTCCCGTTTGACACCGTCCACATCTCCCGTGTGAAAGGCGACCGCTTCTCCTACTCTGCGCGTCCGAAAGCAAAGACTTTACTCAATAAATCACACAAAAAACTCCGGAGCTCGGTCAAACGGTGGCAAAGAAAGAAAAAATATGTTTGCGTAATCCGGGGAAAGAAAAAAAAAGATGGTGCCAAAATGTACTTCCGATTTTGAAGAGGTTTGGAAGGTTTCAGAGTGTACCGCTGTACTCCACTCTCACATTTCCCCTCCGTCCAGCAGCGCTGTGCCACACACAGACAGTCTACCGACACGAGGGCCGGGCTGCCGCCAAAGCGCCTCTCTCCAGCCAATCAGAGAGCACAACCCTGCGTCTCAGCTGTTCGTCCAATCACCGCACAGATTCCCCACGTGGGGACAGCGGGTCCACGTATGACATCATCCTCGCCATTTTAGATCAGAACAGGTAGCTTTGCAATCACTACACATTTAGGCATTTCTGCTCGAAGCAGACTGGTGTTGCTGATTATTATTATTCGTTCAGAAGAGCTTTACTAAACTACACGAATGTAGAAAATAACACATTTGTCAAATTATACCACTGTTATCAGTTTAATGTAGTATTGTAAAATATAAATATGTTTTTACAACAAAGTATTTTTTCTCAACACGAAGCATCAGCCAGCTGACAATCAGATGCAATACTGTAAAAACAGACTGGAATTAACGTTTAACATTAATGTAAACAATACTATAAACAGCTCGTTTTGCTTTGTGTATTGTGATTTGGACAGTGGGGCTAAAATGAAAAGGTAGGAAGTATTTTATTTTTATATTTTAGATAGCTCACAACCGTTCTGTTCCTCATACGTGCATTTCAAACACAGACTGATGGCCATACGAAAAGTCTTTGTACGTAACGTTATTTTGAACGGCACCGTTAAGGTGCATATCCGTGTGAATATGACCTATCATCTGGATGGACAGATAGCTAGCGTTGGGAATAAGATGATTGTTCGGGTCTGATCCCCGTGAACATCGGCCATGTCTGTGCTGTGGAATAACAGCCTATCCCGTGTTGGCTGTGTCGTCTCACCCACGTGGGCCCGCTCCTCGGCTTTACAGCGTCTCGGCCAATGAACGCGCAGCTCGATCTCTCTCTCGATTCTGATTGGCCGGCGAAGGTTAAGCCTGTCATTCAGGCAGGTTTGTTGTCAATCAATACCACGCGGGGTCAAGCGCTGACAAATGCCTGCGCTTCTCGGTCTTCTGCCCGTGAATAGTGCCTGGAATGGCTGCTTAATTAGCTTCGAATGGCTTTTCTTTCCAGTTCAAACAATCTGTTACTACCACGTGGTAATGAGAGCCTTACATAAAACAAAGGAGCAAAGGAGCATGCAAACACTTAATAGCGTTTTTTAAAGAGCGAATTTCTTCCACACGAAATTAGTGTAAGCAGTTAATGGATAACATCAAAATAGATACAAACCACAGTGACGTTAAAAAGATATAACAGATTGCCCTCATCGTTGAACCTAAGTTTACTATTGGTCTTTTAAATAGAGCTATATTCTGAGAAATTAAGATATTATTCTGACCTTTACAGCTATGTGTGGTTATTATTTTGTGAACAAAAATGACTTATTTGAGCATCAAAACAAGTATGAATTTGTTCTATGTTCTTAATTAAGCTATTTCACTGAGATAAAACAGAGTATTGTGGTCCAGTAGTAGTAGTAGTAGTAGTAATAATAATAATAATAATAATAATAGTAATAATAGTAATAATAATAATAATAACATGTTTGTTGCTATACTTGTATATATACTATGTACAATGGCAGCAGTTGAAATGTGGTCGTCTCATAGATTTGGGGAAAATGCAATGCACCATGGAAAAGCTTAATGCTTATCCCAGTTGTGGGAGTTCTTATGGCTCAGGGTTGTAGAATTGAAGGATTCTGTGGTTTTGCTAGCGAAGCGATGGTGTCAGACACAGAGACACACAAACAAGGTTTTGTGCTTGGGCTCAGGGCTGAGACGCTTGATTCTGTCCATCCTTGTTATAAAAAAAAATGAGGAGGTGTTTATCTGGGCCATTCCTTTTGGCTGAGAAAGAACCAGTGTGTGTGTGTGTGTGTGTGTGTGTGTGTGTGCGCACCAGAACTGGCAGACTAATCTCTCTCAGGCAACCCCCCTCCAGCCTCCTGAATAGAAAGTGCTTGGATTTAGAGCGACAAAAGGCTGGCCCTAACCCTGGGGAGGGAGGGAGGAGGAAGGGGGTAAGGGCCAGGGCAGTCCGCCCACGCAGCCCTCACTCACTCACTGTTTATTTATACGGAAACCCCAGTCGCTGTGAACCTCCCACCCCCAGGATTTACACATGCCGCTATTTGCGGAGGTGCTTTTAATTCTTCACAGAACAAGGGATCGCTCTCTCCACTTTCAACCCGAGTCCACTGGCTGATTCCCACACACCCACCTGGCTCTCTTTCCTCACATAAACATACACACACCAGCTAAAGACATGGCTGAAAAATCTTCAAACAAAGGAATGACCACAAGTCCAGTTTTTCAGGTTGCAGTTTGTGCTCTGATGTTGTTATCACTCACATCCCACTCATATATGGGGCTATAGGAAATGACCCACAATTGATGGCAGTGCTGTGTAAGGACCTAGCCACTGCTAAAGATATGACTGCAGCTGATAAGGAGGCCATACATCTTTGGAGCTCCATTTACTGTTTGCGCATCGAAAAACAAGGCACAGATAAATTATTAAACACAGCCGTATTCATCACCAGCTGATTGGCGCCATATGCAGATTGCTCAGTATGTGGTCATTAATGTGACACACACACAAACCCAAAGAGAAATGCAAACTCTCATCACATAAATGAGTAATGTGCCATGCTCCTGCGCATACTCAATCTGAGTTTGATGCTCATGGAGCAGAAAACGGGGGGCTTATTTCCATGATGGGTGGGTGCTGTTCTGCACCACCGTCTCCAGAGTACTGACATGCTTTCCAGCCATAGCCTATAGTCAGACACACACACACACACACACACACATTCCAGCCCCCACAATGGACCCAGTGTGTGGCGGAGGGGTATGAATGGCCCACAGTGTATCAGGGTGACTCGACAGGCTGTAATCAATGCAAACAGGATGAAAGGCCTTATCAAAAGGGACAAATGCAGACATGAACAGTGTCGCCAAACAAAAAGGGATGGAGCCGTTGGCAGGGGCTCCAGGCCAGGCCTCAATGCAGCCAGCCAGGGGGAAACAGAGCCAATTACTACTCTGAAATTCTAATTCTCTGACATCAACAGCCACTCACTGATATCTTAAAACCTCAAGTACAGGCATCAGCACTATGTGCTGGAAGCTAAAGGGGCTACAAGCTCGGTAAAGCTCTTTAATGCAAATGATTCACTTGATATATGCACATAAATGACATGATTGTTGCCTAGAACATACAGGGAAAACTTTATATATTATGTAGTTGAAAGTTTCTTCATCCTTAAAAGAACATGTCATGGAAAGCTCATCTGTGGAAACATTAGTGGTTCTGTGACGTCACTTCAGTCCTATTTGACAACTTTATTTTTCAGAGTGCACCTAATGAGACACTCCTGTCACCCCTAACTGCGCTGATTTTCAAGTGAGATTATTAAGGTATTTTTTGTGATGGTGGCTGAACCTTTCAAAGGCACAGTTACACTGGCAGACCAATTTGAGTGGTCTGCAGGGGTAAAGAGCTGGCAGAATGAACAGCAAAGATCCCCCAAAAACCTCTCAGCCACGATGACCTCCTCACCGCGCTGTCGGGAAAATCAATAGCCCTGTCTCTGCTGGCTTTAGAGGGGCCTAACGGTCTCACAGATGCCCCGCACACACTCCACAGTGTCCACCGTCCCCCCATCCAGTATTCTTCTACTGGTCAGATGGTCGTTTTTTTCCCATTTGTAGAATCTGTTAAGATTACATTCATGTCCCTGAAGCAGGGGTTAATGCTATTCAGTGCCTGACAATACAGAAAAAGCTACAATGAGGCCCGCTCGGAGAACAGAGCGCCATTAATGACTATTGTGTGCTGAGCCTGACTCATCTGTCAAGAGGCTTGTATGCTTCCATTTACAAAGCCTCTCCTCCTCCATAATGGCAACGGCCATCATTGATTCCGCTCAGCCTGGCAGGCTGTATGATATCAAACCCCTTGAAGACTGACCTCCTGTCAGTCGTTCTGAGCTAGCGCAAGCTACTGAAAGACCCTCTGGTGCCACTGTTGATTAGTAGTCCATTAATTCGGTTGCATACACAATCACACCGCCTTAGGCTAATGTGTGGAGCAGGGGAAAATGACAACACTCGAGATGGATGTAATGAACTGTTATTTTTTCTCTCTGTCTCTCTTTAAAAGGAAGTTTTATCACTGAGGTCAGCTTGTGCTGGCTGCTTTCTGCTAGTTTTGTTCCTTTCACAAGGCGGATGTGAAAAAAGGCCCTGTGTTGTCCACACTGTTACACTTGCCCAGTGCTCGCTAGCGTGCTAACTCAAGCTACACTGGAGCTGCTTTCACGGTGCTGTTAGGTAATTGCCACAGCCACTTTTCCTCGGCATTTACATCAATTTTCACAATGAGCTGCTAAAGTTCCCAGAGCCGTCCCTTTGAACTCCCTAAGCATAAAACCACTCTCCGTCTCGTCTCGCCTTTCCGCTCCCTCTCATTAAAGCGGGGGAAGATTACTCACTGGAAGGCAGAGCCTAATAGGGCATTGTGCCGTCGTTATTCTACACTGATCAACAGGCGGCTCTCTCACTTGTCTAACACTCCTGTCACCCCCCTTTCTGAAATCACTAACATACACACACACACACACACATACACCACGCAACACACCACTACCACACCACCCCCACAGGGATGCTTCCTATTTTTCTTTAGGGTCATAAAGCTTAAAGAGCTCTAGCTTGCATTGTGCCCAAAGGATGGCCAACACAATGGGCCATAATCAAAGTGTAGGAGTCACCACACCTCCAAAAGCTTTCAAGGGGGTTGGGGGTGGTGTTGTGAATTGTCATTGAGGCAACAACTTAAAGGAGCTCTAAGTAGCATTTTTACATTTTGATCATTACTTGCCGTTGGTCATATGGCTGGCTACAAAACTGGGCAAGTAACATCCACTGTCAACCCAGCAGTTTAAGATTTAGATTAGATTAGATTCAGCTTTTTGCCAATGTGATTGCACACCACAGAATTTCACCTCCACATTTAACCCAACCGTGCAGTGAAACACAAATACTAGTGAACACACTAGGCTGTGAGAACATGTGCCTGAAGTGGTGGGCAGGCCCATGAACGGCGCTCAGGGAGAAGTTGGGGTTTAGGTTTCTTGCTCAAGGGTGCTTCAGCCATGACCTGTCCGGAGATCGAACCGGCAACCTTCTGGTCACAAGATCAGATCCCTAACCACCAGACCACGGCTGCCCCCACCAGGCCACGGCTGCCCCCACCAGGCCACGGCTGCCCCCACCAGGCCACAGCTGCCCCCACTAGGCCACGGCCTCTCTAAGCCCATCCATATAGAGACTTCTTCTCAGCCTTGATGGGCGAGTCATCCTGTCTTCATCTACTACTCAAAAACGATTTACAGTATGAAGTAATTCTGTATAAGAACCATTTTAGGTTCTATAAAGAACCTTGTCACTGGAGTCTAATTGAAGCTAACTTTAGGAAAGTGTCTCTTCGTGCTCTTTATTATTAAGAGTGAACATTATTAGATTTATTTCTGTTGATAATCCATGATGTTTGGAGGAAAATCATTTTTTATTGTACCTCTAAAGATGTAATGATTTAAAGACCTACTACATCCTCAAAAGATTAAGCAGACTCTAATTAGTTCCTCTCTCTCATTCTGACTAATTTTCACACAAATTAGGACTAGCTGTCATACATCTCCTGTGCCCTGAGCTCCAGCAGCAGCAGTTGGAGGAAATCAGTGGAGTGTAATTGATGTAAGCATCATGACTGACAGCACTGCAGATGAATCTAAGCAAAACTAATTGTCTGACAGGTTTTTTACTGTGAGCTCCCAGCTGCTGAGAGGAGAGGGAGGGGGGAGGAGAGAGAGAGAGAGAGAGAGAGAGATATACAAGAAACGCTGATGTGCATTATTTTGTAGATCACTTCATGACTGCATGGAAATCTGTTACCATGGGAACTGAAAGCCCAGAGGATTGTGGGTCAATCATGGGGAGACTTGCCTGGGCTGATCGAGGGGCAGTCGCCTGTCTGCAGCTGAGAATGCCGGCCTCGAGGCAAGCTGCAGGTGGTCCGCCGGGGTCATCATGTCATCTCTGAGCCAGAAACTGGAGCAGAGCCCTTCAGGGCCACAACGTGCAGGCACAAAGCAGTGGGATTTCTATTCACACATGCCAGCCATGGAGACAACTGTGTTGACGATGTTGGAAGACGACTAGCGATGCTGGCTCTAGACTATAGAGGGCAACGTGAAGGCTTCAGTGTGCATATCTGGCAAATAACAGTCCCACCACCCCACCCCATGCTCAAGAGGAGGTGTCAGCACAGCTTGCAGCCTCACACCTCCCCCTCCCCAACATAAGCAACACCTCCTTCACTTTAACATGTTGAGTGTTTTTATGACTCCTCTCTTGTTATCTGCTTTTTCCATGAAAAGGCTACTTATTAAAGCATGCAAGGCCCATTTGCCAACTTGCCATCGCCTACGTGATAGTTACGTCCTGAACACCACTGTAGCACTCTCGCTTCTTCACTCACACCCACAGTGCCAGAACCAATCAATAATGCAATGGTTGCAACAGTGTGAACAACAGGCTCACAATCGGCACAAGTGTGTTTCCTCGTGTTACTCTTAAAGTTAGAGTAGTTTGATGAAAATCTAATTTAACTACACTGATGTTTTGCTATACCACAGACAACTTGTTTGTGTCCAAAACTTTGTTTTGTAGAGTAGTTAGCAAGTACTGGACTCTTTTACTGCATTGTGCTAAGTGACTGAATGATCACACACTCACCTGAAACTGTGCAGAGATGTGTGTGCTGATATAGACTTGCTTATGTTGTTTAGTAGTTTCAGTTCTTCCCTGAAGACTGCATTAGAACCCACATTAGCAAGTCTATTTTAGATTACTTCACAACTCAACACAGTTTAGGAAAATGTGTAATGATTTAGGACAAAGGCTAGGGCAGGTCTCATTATGCTAATTAGTGGTGCTAACTAAATGCTAACTAAAAGCTTTAAAGTGATATGTCAAATATATTTGAACTTTGTGAAAAATGTTAATTGTTCATTTAATTCTAAATGGTAAACAGTCGTAATTTACAATTATTACATGTAAAGTGACATTTCAAGGCTTTTTTGTTGTTGTTTTAGTGTTGATCAGCTTGGCTTAGATCAGAAATCCAGAAGGACTATTCAAACAGCTTCAGTAGTAAACACAAAAGGGGTTGAAATATATCACTTTAAGTAAAATAAATATAAAATATATGACATTTTGAACACAAATGAGCTTTTTTATGAGACAGTTTTTGGAGATGCACTACTTGCTAGCTGCTCACAGCTCTATAAAAGCAAACTTTGGACACAAACAAGTCTCAGCTGACTGATTACAGTTGGGTAATGGAAAACTGTGCTATATTAGCTCAAGTGGAAAACTAAAGAAACACCAGGTCACAGGGGCAGCCGTGGCCTGGTGGTTAAGGATCTGATCTTGTGACCCAGGCAGGTCATAACTGAAGTACCCTTGAGCAAGGCACCTAACCCTCAACTGCTCATGTTTGGGCACATGTTCTCAAAATCTGGCATTGTTGAATCTAATCTAAACAAACTTTGGACACCAAACTTGCCTTGGCTGGAAGGTAAAGGGATCTTTAAATTAGATCACTGTTGTGTTTGTGTTCAAAGTCGTATTCAGAACAAAATTTGACTGAATATAAATACTGGATCAACAAATGCTTCAACACCTCAACACAGTCTGTGTGTAAATACAACACACCACTGCCATGGGTGTGAAAAAGTGTGAAAAGTGCAAACCATCGCACCAGTTTACAGTATACAGTGTTTATACTCTATTAACAGTGTGGTCTGTGATGTAGCTGAAGGAAATGAAAGTCTGATGACTTGATCTATGACTCTCATCCTGGCAGGCACTGCTGAAAAACCCTGCAACCAAACATTGCATGAAAGTATTGTGTTACAGGAGAAATATCCCACAGATGTCAAATGGTTTGGATTTTTTGTCATCGATTTAGAAATAACTGCGGCACTCCACCGCAAACCAGCACATGGTTGGGAATTAGGAGGTGGATTAAGTCATCACTTGTCTAGCTAACAGTGCCGTGTGATTATAAAGATATATCATAGAGCACCATTACATATGACAACTGTAGATTTACTGCACATATTTTAAGGAAGCAGAGGAACAGGGCTAATAAGTGACTGCAGTAAAAATGCACAGAGGGGAAGATGGATAGACTGCATGACAAATCATTATCACAGACACTATCTTAATTGTTTGTACGATGGAACTAAAAGCAGCTTGATGCTTTGATTTGGTTTCCACATCCATCTTGCGAGTTCTCCGGAATTATCAGCGAAATGGAAAAGTGTGGTTAGATATTGTGGCCTTGCCATTTGGGCTGATATACATTTCATATCTGTGTCATATTTCTGATCTCCATGAGCAAATCCTTACCCTGGAGAAATAGAGAGAGAGAGAGAGAAGATAGTAGTACTTGGACAGGCTCAGAACAGCCAGTGCGTGCTTCTTTCACAGAACAAAGCCGGCCGCTTACTTCACGAAGGAGCCTCCTATTCATTTTCTTCCAGGATACTGTAATTTCATGACTTCCACACCATAGAGAGTCTCTTTTCTTATTTCCTGCCACAAAAGCAATAAACCGCTGCTCCTCCAGGCAAAATTGCCTGTGCACAAGCACTCCTAGAGCTGCTGACTGACACATGCTCCCCTAAAAAAAATTACTCCTCCATCCATCGAGCCCACCGCCTCCGAGGGGGACTCCATTCTGCTATTAAGTTGAAAACGAGCGAGAGAGAGAGGGAGAGTGAAAGAGAGTGAGCGATAGGGAGGCAAAGTAATAGAGTGATAGAGTGAGTGATGGAGAGTGGGGGAAAATGAGAGGGATGAGTTGAGCGAGAAAAAATAATAGAGAAAGGTGAGGGTGCGAGAGGAGGAGAGAGAGTTCTTAAGCATGGAGTAGTGGATGGAAGGCGAGAGAGGGCTTACTGACAGGAGATGAGGCTTGGTGTTAAGAGAGGGCCTCTGGCCTTCTTTCAGCACAGATCACACACCGTGATGAGGAGATTCACCAAGCGGCTGGCGCGAGCACACACACACACACACACACACACACACACACACACAGTGTGAGAGAGAGAGAGAGAGAGAGAGAGCTATCAAGTACTATCAGAGTCCATAACATGCTCTGTGTAGGTCTGCTGACAAGAATGAGGAGTAGGTCTAGGCTACCAAATGGAACTATAACCTACATATCATCACTGTCATCTGAGTATCTCATTTATAAGAGAACAGGAAAACATCAGTAAAGGGCTCACCTCATTTCTTTGTGAGCCCTTTATATAAGACTCAAATACACACACACACACACACACACACACTACGCTGTGAGGTCATGTACCCAAAGCAGTGGGCAGCCCTATCCATGGTGCCCAGGGAGCAGTTGAGGGTTATATATGCCTTGTTCAAGTCATGACCTGCCCAGGGATCAAACCAGCAACCTTCTGATCCCAAGACCAGACCACGGCTGCCCCCAAAGCAATGTTGTGACCTGGATTAGCAAAGACATTAGGACTGTACTGCCAACAACTCACTACATACATAAAATTATATATTTCATATACTGTCAACTCATTGCCCCATTAGATATTAATGGAAGGAAGCCATGTTTGTTATTTTGAGATTTTTCAGTATCATCGACCGCAAGGAATCCTGCGAGAGAGAGAAAGAGAGACCAAGCAAATTAATACTGCTCCACAGTGTGAAGCTAAGCCTCTTATTTTCACTTCAAATGAGGATCCAAATTGACTTCCTTTTAAAATCTAATTATTAGCCCGTGCCCTCCAAAAGTCTCTGGGAAAGCGCCCGCAGCACCGCGCCTATTATCATAAACACAACCGACAGCAAGCTTAAAACAAATTGTATATTTAGTGTGTGGTAATGGGATTAAAAATCCGTTCAAATTCAGGGGGCGAATTCACCGCTCCTCCAAACAGCCCCCCAAACATTCACAACTTCATTACGGCGGCTCTCCCACTTCTTCCTGCTTCCGGGCCCTCTGTTTACACTCAATTTCACTCCTCCGCCTCCCCCTCTCACAATCGCTCTTCTCAGCTATTCAACAGCTTGTGTGCTCAAATCCTGATCCAGAAATCTTAGACAATCATAAATAATAAAAGATTACACCAAATCTCGGAGCGCACTGGTGGTTTGCCAGGAGCAATGAGCACACAGAGAAATAATTGTTAGCCATCTGTGCACCAGATTGCTAAGAGAAGAGGGTAAACAGAGCTAGCAGCACAAGGCCTTCGATGACGTAGAGCGTCGGGATTGGCTCTGAACACTATGACAAATGCAGGCCAAGAAACACATAGTACACACTTATTCACATCAGCAGCACAAACTATTCCCTAATGACTTCATTTAACATCCAAGTAAGAGTGAAAGTTCAAAACCAGTCATTCTTAAGTTAATTGATAATATCTTATGAGCATCCTATACTTTTTCATGTCCAAAGGTGTCAACACACATGCTCTGCACATATAAAATGGCTTTTTTAGAGTTAAATGGCCATATATGGCTAGTATCTGGGAAACCCAGTCTAACACAGATCTGCACACAAACACTAAGTACTTAATAATGTATCTCTAATTCGGTCCCATTGCAGGTTTATTAATTATTTCAGTAACATATCAACATTACATCAATGAAACAACAGCAGTGCTGCTTCTGAATCCATTCAAGAAAATGTTGATATATTACCTACATTAGTTAGATCCATATCCTAGCCTTAATGTCAACCCCAAACCTAATCATTACAGTACCTTCACTCTGACCCTAATCATACCCTATCCTTAATCTCAACCCAAAACCTAATTTTAACCCTAACCTTAACATCAACCAAAATCCTAATCTTAACCACAAGCCATAACCTAATCCTAACCCCAAACTTGATCTCACTCAAAACCTAATCCTTACCTTCAACTGGCCTAATCATATCAGATCCTTAATCCCAACACCAAAGCTATTTTAACCATAACCTTAACCTCAACCCAAAACGTAATAATAATCCTCACCTTAGCCCTAATCCCAAACTTAACCTCAACCCACAGCCTGATCCCAATTTTCACCCTAGCTCTAATTCTAATCCTAAACTTCAACCCAAAGTCTAAGTATGTTGAGATGATCTGTATTAAACCTGTTACATGTTCAGTATCTTCTCAGGTGAACATCTGCAGATCTTGAAAACATCTGAATTCAGCAGGTTATCAACCTTGAAACATCTGCTGATGTTTGCTTCAGTACTGTTATTTCACTGATGTGTTGATATGTCACTAAAGAGTTGTTTCATCTACAAAGGGCCTCTCAGAATAAAGTGACTTATTAACCTAAAACTCATCTGATGAGGTTATGAAATGGAAACCTAGGAGAGCTGATTGATGTGGTGTTCTTTAGTTGTGCAACAAAGTGCACAAAGAAAACATACAACACTACATACAGGAAACATGCTATCAGAGCGTTACTGACTAGTGTTAGACTGAAATCTTTATCTAAGATATAAATATCAAAGTGAAGCCCTAAAATAAATTGATGACGTGGATAATGGATTGAATGGTAGAAGGTGGTATACAGGTGTCAGTGAATTTAAACAGTTTTAAGAATGTGACAAAGGTTCATTGTTTCTAGTTCAAGTTCAAGAGGTTTTAATTGTCATTTCAGCTTTATACAGTCCAGTACATAATGAAACAAACATTGTTCCTCCAGGACAAGATACAACAAAGAACACAAGATATTGACAACATACAATAAACATGCAGTTGTACAGGACCTATACTATAGTAGAAGCCCTCTGAGTAGACTAAGACACGTTACAGGACAGGACAAGTGTAATGATGGACAGTTCATGGTACTGTGCAATGTACAATGTACAATGTGCAATGTGTGTAAGTTGGTTCCATTTTTTACGTAGGTGGCATACTGTGATTGGCCTGGGAATGAGTAACAGCATTCAGAACTTTCGCTAAAGCTTACATTTATCAAAACTGCAGCTGCTCTTTACATCCTGTAAACATTTCATGATGACCAATAACAACCTAGATTTACTACACAAGAATAAAACCTTCTTACAGTGAACAGTTAAGAACCTTTTCTCACCTATAACATAACAGTTTTGAAAATAAAGAGCAACAGGAAAAACAATGAAATACAGTAATCACATAATTATGCTGCAAGCAATGCGCAATATACTGTTATTCGATGTTTCATATATTCTTCTTCTTCTTCTTCTTCTTCTTCCGCCGGATTTTTGACGCGCTTCTTGTCCCGCAGTTTTCGAGATATCAACACCGTTCCAACTCCAGATTGTTCGGTCCAATTGTGTGGTCCGGGCTTGTATACAGAATTTTGATCGGATCTGCGGTTTTGCTAAAAACGTCCTTAATCTGGGAATTTTTTCCCATAGAGAATGAATGGGGAGCAAAAATCCATGCTCATCTACTGTACTTCTGCTTGACCGATTCGCACCGTTTCGGATACACTATATCAGGGCAGGCCCCCGAGCACAAATTCACTGTTGTTTTGACTCGCACTCGTTTATTTGTCATTTTATTGCCATCCCTTTTTCGTCCCATTGACTTCCATTCGTTTTCACCCATATCAAATTCCAGGCTTCCTTTTGCCAAACAACAACCAAAATTGATATACTACATCATGGCAGGTAACAGAGCTCTAGTGCAGGGCCATACTGACTCGCACTTCTCTTTTTGTCATCTTTTCATCCCTCGTTCCTCCCATTCATTCCCATTCATTTTCACATACAGACATGGCAAGGACCTCAGATACCATAGCAACCACCTAGTCACACCTGAGCAACCACCTTGGATACCATGCCATAGCAACCGCATTGGTTTCCATAGCAACCGCCTTGGGGCCCATAGCAACCGCCTTGGGGGCCATAGCAACTGCCTTGGGGGGCCATAGCAATCGCCTTGGGGCCCATAGCAACCGCCTTGGGGGCCATAGCAACCGCCTTGGGGGCCATAGCAATCGCCTTGGGAGCCATAGCAACCGCCTTGGAGCTCATAGCAATGGCCTTGCGGCCCATAGCAACGGCCTTGGGTGACATAGCAACCGCCTTGGGGCCCATAGCAACGGCCTTGGGGCCCATAGCAACGGTCTTGGAATCCATAGCAACAGCCTTGGGGGCCATAGCAACCGCCTTGGGGTCCATAGCAACCACCACAGATACCACAGCATCACCTTACAAACCAACTGGAATACCTTAGCTTGTGGGCCATGTTAGCAATGCGCAACATCCCGCGTTTCCTTCAGGAAATGCACTTTTCTAGTTATGAATGTGCACCTTCTTCTCAATATCAATGGAATGATCATGTCTTGTGAGGCTAACTTTGCTAACAAACACTAAAACTCAATAGTCATCTTAACAGCCCAATTATTTTAATCACCAAAACTTCTCTAACCCACTCAAACCACATCCAGATTGTAATTAAGGTCTCACAAACTAACTGATGTGTTATTGGGCGTACTGTGAACAATAAAAATGGATCAGACTTCACAGGGTAACTGAAGACAGTGGCAATGTTTCAAAATTTCTGCATAATTCAGTTGATAAGATGTAAACAAAGTCATGGCCTGAGAATGATGGTGACAGTTACCAGGTGTCTTAGTGATAAATGCCTTTAAAAGGTACATCACAAAAGTTATTGGTTACAAATATGGTACCTGATGATGAGATATTTTGTTTATCCATTCACAGTACAGAGCGTACAGTAACCAGGGAAAGCTGTTCCAGTGCACAATCATTGACCAATGTGCTTGCATACAGAGGAATTTGACCTCCGCATTTAACCCATTAATGCAGTGCGACTATTGTACATCACTCTGGATAAGAGCGTCTGCTATATGCTGCAAATGTAAATATAAATAAAACACACATACAGCCCACTTGTAAACACACTATAGGGCAGTGAGCAAACATGCCCGAAGTCATGGGCAGCCACTGTCTAATGCACCCAGGGAGCAGTTGGGGCTTAGGTGCTTTGCTAAAGGGTACTTCAGTCATGACCAATCAGGGCATTGAACTGGCAACCTCCAGGTCGCAACTGCCCGCATAAATATCAGGGCAGAACATTATCACATTCCACCACTAACAGACATTATGGTAGCGAGATTCCCAAATATGAACCTCACTGTGATAGTCCAGGTAGGGTAGAGGTGAGGAAACAGGATGAAGGGGGATAAATTCCAAATGTGAGGGTTTATTAAACAATACAAACCACAAACCAAATGCTGTGAACTGTCACTGTACAACACATCCATTTGACACCAAGCAATAGTATACACATAATCCACATTCAATAACTGACAAAAACAATGACAAATGCAAGACTTATAGGGGCAATTAGCATGTTTCAATGTAGTGTCAGAGCAGTGACATCACCAAACTGTGCTGGACACCGGCACTCCAAGACTGGAGTTGCCTACCCCTGGTTTAGAACAACACTGCACACTAATGTTGATGTGGTGCAGAAATGTTTGAGTTTGGATGCAGCTCCAGTTAGCGAGAGCTGAAGAGTGCTGGTTGGAAGATAATTTTTGCATTTACACATTTCTCAGCCCATAGGGGAAATGATGTCACAGACGCTGCCTCTCTCTGAAGTGACATGAATGTGTCAGGCCTGGTTTAACTGGGCAGCTGCTCTCACACACACAACCACATGTCCCTCCAGGCTCAGCACTCAGTTCTGCTTTAAAGCCCACCAAAAGCAACAAGCCTAAACACCAGCACTGCTCTACCTTCAGACCACTGGTACAGAACTATCCTGCACTGGAGACAAAGAAATCTGACATTGAGCGTATACTTAATAACCCAATTAAAATCAGATTTCTGCAGTTATCTGATTATTTAAGTCGGCATGTAAACAGTGCAGTGCGATTTCTTAGATTGATAAATCTGAGTAAGAGAGCTGGATTTTAGTTCAGTCATCAGATTTCGCAGTGCATGTATACTCTTACTGTGGTATGAGTTGTTCTCAGTATGATCACGTGATAAAACATCATCACATCCCTGTAACATCAAGCAGCATCCTTAAGATGATAACAAAATACAGAACGTTGCTGAAGCCTTTTTGTTGAATAATCTTGAATATTTTTCATTTTCTAGATGGCAAAAACCCAAACAGACATTTAAAGAAGCTTGCAGATAACATTTATGTTTTGAGATAAATAAATAAATAAATAAATAAATAAATAAATAACAAAAAAGTGAACTCTCATTAAAAAAAGCTGGACTTGGTGTTTGTAGTGAGAAAACAAGAAGAGCGGCATTACAGTCTATTTGAAACCATAATAAACAATATGTGTCAGTAAATTGGATCTTTGTTTACCAAAAGCCACAGAAGAAAGTTCACATTTATGTCACATGCTTCTTCTTCTGTGAGTTTATTGGCCGGTTGTGAAGCAGAAATCTGATTACTGTCTGATTCATGTAGATCTGCAGCTTTGAATGATCTGATATCCCAAGTGTATGTAAACATGTTAAACAGATTTCAACAGAAATCTGATTTTCTGCAGATATCAGATTTTTAAGGACATGTAAATGCACCCAGTCCTAATCATACCACAAAAAGTGTGTGTGTGTGTGTGTGTGTGTATACTGTGTGTGTGTGTGTGTGTGTGTGTGTGTGTGTGTGTGTGTGTGTGTGTCAATTCTCACTGGTGAAAGTCCTCATAATGATAGGAATGCATGTCAGATCTGTAAAAGTGGAGGCATTTTGCATTTTGCTGGTCCTGACAAGAATTTTACTGTTTTCATTACAAACTTTTTTTTGAAAAAACTAAAAGAGCAGAAGCATTGACCTTTGGTTGCTAAGGCTAAGTTTAGGGTTAGGTTTATTTTTACTCAGTATAACAGAGGTGAATGGAATTTTCTGACTAGTATAGTACCACAACAGTGTGTGTGTGTGTGTGTGTGTGTGTGTGTGTGTGTGTGTGTGTGTGTACCAGGTTTATGCCATGTTTTGGGGCCCAAAACCTGTTTAAACACTTTAAAACACTTAAAACTTAAACAAGGTTGTGGATGAAGTTTGAATGTGAAGAAATGTTTTGAGGTTAAGGTTACGATTTTAAGGCTTGAGTAAGTATATGTAATGTCCCCACAATTCACAGAAACAAATGTGTCTGTGTGTGAGAGAGAGAAAGAGAGGTAATGAATAGTCTTAAATGTTCAGGATGTTAATATTATGGTCTAATACTATGAACTTTGTCTTCACCACATCTCTGTATTTATCTTGCCATTTCTCTCTCTCTCTCTCTCTCTCTCTCACTCACTCTCTCTCTCTCTCTCTCTCTCTCTCTCTCTCTCACTCACTCTCTCTCTCTCTCTCTCTCTCTCGTGATGTGTGAACAGGCAGATTAATTTATATTACCTGACATGTCATGGACACTCTCAGACCTGTTTCTCTGTCTGCTGTGATTTTAAACTGTGCTGTGTTGACATTTATATAAGATAATTCAGCAACAACTGTGTGTAAATTATAATGTCAAACCTGACCTCTTAGAGTGTCCAGTGGTGATCTGACTGCACTACAACCTCTAAAAGCAAAATATTGACTTTCCCTCAGAGAATAAAAAATTGAGACAACACACACACACACACACAAATTTCCCCAGAGCTGCTGTTGTTGCTCACAAAGTTGCATATCGGAATCTCAGCGGGGCCTGAAAAATGACCTGCTTACTCACTCCATAGGGAGGTCTCCTCAGCAGAGAGAGCAAGAGAGAAGCAGAGAGAGAGAGAGGGAGAGTGAGAAAGAGAGAGTGAGTGAGAGAGAGAGAGAGAGAGAGAAAGAGAGAGTAAGAGGCAGAGTGAGAGAGAGAGCTGAGTGGAGGTGGAGAGGCTGCACTAATGAGCTGTGTTTATGTGCAGCACTCTCCTGTTGATGGCGGTTAATGAAGCTGAGTACAGTTAGCGCAGGGATAGGGCCACGCTATCAGTAATTAAAATCCCCCTCATTAGCAGAGCTTAGAGAGACGAGAGGAGATGCAGGAGAGGCCCTGGAGCCAGCAAACACGGGCAGGTGCAGCAGCTGCACCATTCTGAGAGAGTGTGTGCATGTGTGTATGTGTGTGCATGTGTGTGTATGCGTGTATGAAAGAGGGAGGATGGCTGTTTGGGCCAGTCTTTCCATTCACCACGAAAAGTCCTGAGTTTGCACTTTCGTCCGCCCTAAACTAACTCCGAGCTTTGATAATGTATCATAACATCCGCAGCATTACAGCGGCGCTGGCAAATCTGCCGGCTCTGAGCAGGCGCACTCATTTATCATCACAGAGTGATGTGTCTGCGTTCCATTAAGATATGGAGGAGGTTTATCTCCATCGGAGGAATTCGGCTGTGTATATGGGACTAATATTCCACTTAATCCTGCAGATTTGAAAGAGAGGTTCAAAGGTTCAGTTTGCATGAAAGCGCTGGAAGGCCTCCGATACGCCAGATAATAATTCACGGCCTTGGAGCGAGCTCTTCTCAGCGCTAAAGCATGTCATATGTGGCACTACTGGGCATGAACTTCACTCCCCTGCTTTGATGCTTGGGCACAAGCCCTCATTCCTCTGTGTACACTCCAAAGATCAGAACATACCAAAAAATGCAAACTATACCACAGCCAGCATGCCACAGAGGGATGACCACAAACATTTGCACTTCAGAAGTATGAAAAAGCTCCTGAAGGCCATACCACATGGGGAATTGGGATGCAATAATTAAGGAATAGTATATCATCGGCATCATCAGTTAAGAGGGCAGTCGTGGTCTGGTGGTTAGGAATCTGGTCTTGTGACCCAGGAAGGTCATGACTTCAGTGTCCTTGAGCAAAGGCATCTAACCCTCAACTGCTCCCTGGGCACCGTGGGTAGGGCTACCCTCCATTTTGGGCACATGTTCTCACAGCCTAATGTGTTCATTACTGTGTGTGTTTTACTGCATGGATGGGTTAAATTCCATTCTGTGCAGTCAAATGTAATCTAATCTAAGGAATAAAGCTGCAGTGTTGATTAGTAATTCACTAAACCATTCATACTCTATAACACCTTAAAGTTCATGTGATATATGCCATCATTCCAACAGTGCACTGCAATACACTATAGAAAGAGATTTTGATTAGAAGGAGAAATCACTAGTCAAACAGACGGAAGTTTGGAGGATTTGATTAGTCACTGAATTGAGTGATAGTCCATAGATCATACTGTATGACATGTATGACTTCAGACTGTATGACATGAAGGAAATGCAGGCAGGTAAAGGGACCAGAAAAATCAATATTCTTTTTTTGTTGTTATTTATCATAAACTAATAATCTTACTTTTTCCATTTTTCATATTTTCCAACCTCTCTTTATTCCTAAGTATATATTATATGTATGTAATGTTATACTAGAAATATAAGATTCTGTTGTGTATATGTAAATATTATTTATAAAATATACAAGTATATTTTTTGGTGCCCCCCTGGGCACTTGGGGGCTCCAAGCGCAGTGCGTGATCTGCGTGGGTGGAGTGCCGGCACGGAATAAGTTGTATATACAGTATATATTGTTGTCTGGGCACTTATAACTTCAGTGTGAATGGGTGGATCTAAAGTGCTGCAGACTGAATAGGCATATATATGTAAATGATTTCCTGTGACATCATAAAATCATTAAATTTAAAATGTGCTGTTTCTACAGTTTAGTTTCGAGTTGAATGACATGTTTCAGAGAAATAGTATTCAGTGAGTTCTGAGGTACACTTGTTTGATGGGTGTGTTAGAGGCACATAGAGGAAGAATGGATTTGAATAAGCCAGCAGAAAAAGGCAGTAATTGTAGCATTTGGTTTACTTTGATGTACCTTGAAAGGGCAGCCATGGCCTAGTGGTAAGGATCTGGATCTGGTTCGATCCCCAGACAGGACATGACTGAAGTGCCTTTGAGCAAAGCACCTAACCCCCTAATTTCTCCCCGGGCGCCGGTGGATAAGGGCTGCCCACCACTTTGGGCACAAATTCTCACAGCCTAGTGTGTTCACTAGTGTGTGTGTGTGTGTGTGTTTCACTGCATGAATGGGTTAAATGCAGAGGTCAAGTTCCGCTGTGTGCAAATCACATTGGCAAAAAGGTGAATCTTAAAGTAACACTGATTTCATTTTAGTACATGAGCCTTTGATTTTGAGCCTTTGATAAGACAGATACAAAGTTCCAGGCAGTGGACTGTGAAGTACATAATGTGTGGTTTAAGTACACAATACATAGTGCCTGTGTTAAGGCTCCTCAGGGCTGTTCTAATAGTAAGCAAAAGAGAGTGAGAGAGAATGACAGAGAGAGAGAGAGACAGGGCAGGCCATGATGGCTGTGGCTCCGGCTACATCCTGTAATCGGCTCTCACTCCCCAAACCACTGCCTCTGCTGCCGGCTCAGACTGTTAGTTCCTGCGGCGCACAGAGGCAGCCATTAACAACGGGAGTCCTGTCAGGGAATAAAAAGAGACACTTTTCATGTCTGGGGGCTGTAATTGTGGCTCTCGTGTGATGTTTTTTTCCCCTGCCTAGCTCCTGACCTCGGGCAGTGTGGGTCTAGCATGGAGCCGGACGCCCTGTGCTCAGCCCAGTGCGGTGTGGTTTGCGTGCAACGTCGAGTGATTCAGCTCCAACAAATGCACCATTATAATGGCTCCTCAGGCTCACAAACAGGCATATTCTGTTCACAAAGGCAGCATCATTTCAGATGGACCAGACTTGGACTGTGTGGGTATTTACACCAGTGTTCAAAAGTTACAAACTCCTAAAATATGAATAAACATAACCTGTAGTGTAGACTCAGGGTTACAAGAAGGTATATAGACTATAAACTAGACATGAGGTTTTCAAGCTTTTTGGGAACTGTGCCCAAAAGCTACCAGAACAAATTGTGAAGAACAGTGTATCTTCATCTTTATTCAAGGCTTAATTTGATGTGGTGTTTAACAAGGCACCAAGCTGTAACAACAGGATGGAAGATGGGGAATAAAGCTATGCTAATGCTGACAGGAAGCACGTGAAGGAACATAAGGTGGCAATTACTCTGGTCCCAAAATGCTAAACAGCAATAGTGCGGCTGCAGCTGAAACATGTGGCAGGCTCCTCCTCTACGGTCCGGTCTGGTCCAGAGCAGAGGGATAAAGGAGAGCTGAGTTTGCCTGGAGTGTTTCTCCCTCGCTGAAGCAGGAGCACGTGGGCCTGTGTGCGGGAAATTTGCTGCGTGGTGATCTTGTGACAGCTGTCAAATGTGTTTAAGACATGGCTGCCAGTGGGACTACTTCAGCAGTGCTGAGTCTCCCTCTCTCTCTCCCTCTCTCTGGCTCTTTCTCTCTGCCTGACAACATTACGCAAATCTGTACTTACATTCAGACAAAACAGCAGGCCTGCAGACACATGAAGAGTCGTGAAGGGAGAGGAGTTGGCTTGAGTCCTGCTTCTTTCCCCTCGCTACAGGACCGAGCCTCAGGGCCTCTTATCTCTGCTTCAGATCCAGTGTAAATGTACATTTTAGTCAAGAGTGATTATAGCAACACAACATGACAGGGACAAAGGGTGGAACCAAGGGGGCCGAGAGAGAGAAGGAGAAAGAGAGAGAGAGGTGGCTCATACCCGAGTGACACACAGCTCCTGTCCCCAGAGCAGCATCAGGAGGCCAGAGGGTCCTGCTGGGAGACCTTTTGCACCATCAAACACTTCCACATGCCAAGTTCTATTTGGCATTCACACCAGAATGCCTTTCCTGAATTTAAGTACATTGGTGTGTTTTGAGTGTGTCACAACACAGCAATACTGTCAAAAATGTAATGTCACTGTTCCTTGGATACAGCAGAGTGAAGATAACTCACATGGGTGTTTCTCTGTAGGCTGTGTTCTGTAGTTTCTGGCAACCCAGAGGCAGAAGTGAGCATTCACTAACTACCCTGCTGGACATGCACAACTCATTAAGGGTGAGCTCATTAAGGATGCCAGCACTGAATATTTTTTGAAAGTGAAAGCAAAGTTATTGGCTCTCCCACTGGACTATACTGCACATGTTGGCGGGTATGAAGAAGCATCATTTCAACTCATTTTTGGGAATAAAGTATATAGTCGCGTATTAATAGATTGGTTTTTATTTGGATTTATAATATTTCAGTTGGTTTAAGCTGCCCATTTGTGCAATGTACAGTACCAGTCAAAAGTTAGGACCCATCATCTTAAATCAAATCAAAACAAATATGATGTCACACCACCTACACAGGTGTGAAGGGTGAGTGAATATCTGGCATATGTGTGTAGTTCTTGCAGTATTTAGTACAACAAAAGATTATATTAATTATTATAATAATTTGTGAAAATTAGATACAATTAACAGTGAATATACATAAACAGTGATTATATTACACAATGCTAACTACCAATATTGCACATATCTGTATATATATATGTGTGTGTGTGTGTGTGTGTGTGTGTGTGTACAATATATGTTTTTTTAAGTTATATGAGTTGTGAATTAGAGGCCATGATACTGTATATACAAATGTGCACATTTTCATATACAGGATGATTCTACAGGATGGGAGGATGTACAGGTGTCAGGTGTGGATGTGCTGGACTTTAAGTTCACTGAGTCTTTGTTAGGAGTGTGGATGTGGTTTGTATTGTCTATAGGGAGCATTATGATTGAGATAACAGTACTACAGACTGTTCAGTAGGCTGGTGGAAGAAGCTGTCTCAGAACCAGCAGGTTCTGGACTTTATGGTTCTGTATCTCCTGCCACTCAGCAGCTGTGAGAGCAGACAGTGGCTTCGGTGGGTGGAGTCTATTAGAATCCTCCTGGTCCTCCTCAATCAGTGACTGGTGTATAAGTCCAGGAGGTTTGGGAGTTGAACCCTGGTGATGTGCTGGGCTGTTCGCACCACCCTCTGCAGGGCTTTCCGCTTGGTGGCAGTGCAGTACCTATACCACCTGGTGATGGACCCCCTCAGCACAGCACCTGTGTAAAAGGTAACACTGTTTTGTTTACTAAATTATTCTACATGTATTTGGTAATACAATGCAGACAATTTTTAAATAATGACAAACCTCTGAATGTCCAGAAGTGTGTTCAAAATGTTGACTGGCACTGTATGTGTAGTGAGCAACATTTGAGCTGGACATATCTGACCTAAGCAGTGCTATGCTATGTTTCTGAAGGCAGTGTTTAATTGTGTCTGTTAAATGATTGGATAGTTACAACAAAAGACAACATTAATGCAAGTGCTACATGGAAAAGTTTCCATTTCAGAAACAGTGGAAGGAAAGTGCTGTTGTATGAGCTAATTGTAGAAGCTGCAGTGCAAGTGAAAAAGCTACACGATACAGTAAGTGCAGATAAATATGGTGCAAAGTACAATAACAGTATACAAAGAGAAAGTGAGATATTGCATCACAGTATCGCACAATACAAGCCATAATGTTGTATAATGAAGTTTAAGCAGTGAGAAAGCCTATGAGTTGAATAAGGATCAAATGATCAAGTCTTTATGACCTGTTACTGACATGTTTATTGTGCAAAACTCTTGATTTAGTATTAAGCCGGCTTTACATGGTGAAACATTTATGCAACTTTAGTTCCTTAAAACCTACATGAAACTACTTGAATTCTGTTTGAAACCTTATTTGCAGCAAACGCTCTTGTGAAAGACATTTCATGAAGTAGCAAAAGAAAAAAGTAAGCAATGCATTTTGAGCAACAAATAAAATGTAATTTGGTAAATTTAGCTCAGTTAGCTAGCGAGCCTGCAAGTGTTACTAGAAGCTATTTGAATGGTAAGTACATGTCCTGGTTTGTTATGTCTGTCTCTCATTTTCTCTATTCACAACAGATATGCCCAAAATGTACAAAACAGGTGAAATGTATCAAGTCCTATTTGTGGATTTGGATAGATTTTATTGAGTAGCAACAAGAAATGTGTTGTTTTTCTTTAAAGACAAAGACAAGTGTTTAGATAAGTAACGGAAGCTTTAATGTTCAGCGTGTTTATGATTAGGCTACACTTGAATGAACAAAAAACAGTCTGAGAAAGCAGCAGTACAGTTACACTAGTGAGTTTCTCAGCTATGGTTCATCATATACTTCTGCATTTTATACTCAACATGTTGCTTGATGTATTTTGTGTTCTGCCATAAGCAGGATACGCAGCTTTTACACATTTTTTCAGACTGCAACTCTGCCAATGTCACAGTCCTTCTGTTTCAGTCTGTCTGCTTGATGTGAAGATGACATTAATGTGTGTGAGTGTGTGTGTGTGTGTGTTTTCAAAACTTTATTTCTTGCAGCCGTAAAAATCAGGCACAGTCAGATCTTTATTCAGCTGTGTTGTAATCTAAGTCGCTGCTTAGATACTGATACAAATATGCCAGTGTAGAGTAACACATTGCACAGGATTTTATATTCATGGCCAAAACTGGTACAATATGAAAAATAGTGGCTACTAATTTTGATAAGCAGTTGGATATTTAAATGTTTTGTGTGGGTTTTGTTTCTGAATTGCTTTGTGTCAATGGCCAAGTTGTAGAGAAATTATAGTTCATCCAACATCCTGAAATTAGAAGCATGAAAGGCTCATTTGAGGAGGGTAGACTAATGTAAGCATGTATAGCGGGTAAACATTGATGCCACTTTCCCATCAGAAGTCATCCCCTCAGTCAAGCTGGGTAGCAAAACATTCTCCAGCATGGCAAAATTTGCTTATACAAGACAAACTCTTCATAGCTCTGAGAAACATGTGCAGTACTCTATCTGTTAGGGACTGACCAAGAGGTAAAATGTGGCAGGGTTAGGGTTAGGGTCACAGCTTTATACTATCAAAAATGTAAAGTTTTGTCAACAGCCTATTTATATTAATATTTTGTGTTAATACTGTATATAAACATATTATATTTGTCTATTGATGGACTTTTCAAGCATTTTCATAGGGTTTTTAATGTTATAATAAATTAATGTAAGGTTGATTAGGAAAACTGACTAAATAAATAAATAAATAAATAAAATAAAATAAACAAGATATGATCTGCATACATAATACACAGTAAATCTGCCAGTGTTAAATCAACACTATTAGAGTTAAATCAACACTGGGAGTGTTACATTCATATTTACTGTGTAAAAGGCCGTTTAAACTGACAGTGATTAATTTAAATGACCAAAAAAACAGTGATCCATGTGGACAGCAATAGGTTTCCTGACATTTATGTATGACTTCAAAGCAAATCCTGAATGCCTTGATGCCTGGTCATGCTTCAAAATACAATTTTGTTTGGGGAAATTAAGATGACAATGACTCTAACTGTATGTGGACATAACTTATTTGGAATACTGTAAGTTAGGTAGCTCTGCTTTATAGATACACTGGCCCTCTGTAGGCTAAAGTTATAACCATATTTGTACAGGTAAAACCAGGTGCTATACAATTTTTAGGGGGTCCCCCAAAGTGTCCTTCAGTTACCTTAGGACATCCCCTCCAAAACCTCCAGCCCATCTGTTCTTTGCTTTAAGCAGTCTGTGTAAAAATAGCTCTGATTCTTACTGAGTCTATTTGAACAGTCAAGCACAAAACAGTTCTTTCCTGTTTTAAATATTTTTGTGGTATGAACACTAACGCTGACCCGCAGCCTTTCTGCCACTCAGTGGGTGTAATATAGTGATGTCACTTGTATACCCTCTATTGCTACTTCAGTGAAGTAATGACGGCAATACAAATTATGTAGACTGTCTTTCCAAAAACAACTTGAATAGTGCTGGAAGGCAGTGAAGTGTGTCAGGCACTACTCTGCTTTTTGATGGACTCTTGGTCAAAAAGTAGTACAGATGAACAATTACAGAACAGTGCAGACACTTTCCTGTGAAATTAAATTTAAAAAATACATTTTAATTGTCACAAATCCTCCTCCTCCAAGCCCTATTCAGTCCATCACTTTAGAACTCAATTTCCCATGATGCTCTGCTGTTCTGTTCATCAAATGACCTCTCGTGAGTTCAGCCATCTCATGAGCTACATTACTTAGAGGGACCTTATCTCTAACGTGACTCTCAGCTGAGATGTCCCTTGTTGAATTATTTTCATTTAGCCAAACATTGACTAATCTCATTACTTGGTACTGACAGATTTTGCTGCAGTAACATAGCCAGCCTCCATATACTCTACAACCTGAGCTTTTCTGTCCTGCAGCGTTATGCCCTGTCCTGTTGTAGTAGTTATTCTGCTCTGTTTAACCTGTTAGCGTTGTTAGTCTGAGGCCTAGTCGGCCCTCTGTTTAACCTGTTAGCGTTGTTAGTCTGAGGCCTAGTCGGCCCTCTGTTTAACCTCTTAGCGTTGTTAGTCTGAGGCCTAGTCGGCCCTCTGTTTAACCTGTTACCGTTGTTAGTCTGAGGCCTAGTCGGCCCTCTGTTTAAACTGTTAGCGTTGTTAGTCTGAGGCCTAGTCGGCCCTCTGTTTAACCTGTTAGCGTTGTTAGTCAGAGGCCTAGTTGGCCCAGTGTTTAACCTGTTAGCCTTAAAAGTCTGAGGCCTAGTCGGCCCTCTGTTTAACCTGTTAGGCTTGTTAGCCTGAGTCCTAGTTGGCCCTTTCTGTTTGAATTCTTCCTACTAAATCCTTGTTTTTCTTATTACATGCACACATCTTATAACTATATACATAGTTGCCCCCCCTGCCTTGTTGAAAAGGATATACTGTAGGCCTGACCAAGACTTTCAGAGTCTTGTGAGAGATATACACTTCCAGTCCCAGTCCAGCCCCTGGTATGTCAAGTCCAATTACCCACACTGCCTTCATCCACAGGCCTGTGCTGCTACTGGTCCTGCGAGGTGACGTGGATTACAGTGGACAGAAAGCACCACAATCACCACAGCCTAATACCTTTGATGATCAGCCATGGACTGAAACCACTGTAGTGGTGTTGCCAGGTGTTGGACGGGTAATTAGGTCATTGCTATGTGTATGTGTGTATACGTGCATATGTGAGTGTAGCCGTGGGTGGGCTTCTCTGGTATGCAGCATTGGTAAAGCAGGGTCACCGGCGGGGGGAACCACATCCCCTCATTCTGCGGGCGCATGCTGACGTTGGGCACATATACACACACACTCACATAAACACACACTCTGTCTGTGGTGTGTGCTGGTCTCCAGCCCATCTTGGCTCTGCTGCGGCCTGGCCGTGCCTCCAATCCCACCCAGCTTGGGAAGAGTTGAGGTCGGGGCTGGCAGCCAGCGTTGGAACACCATGTGACCACAGGCCTGCGTGTGTGTTTTTGTGTGTGTGCACATCCCACAAGTCTTATTACAGACTGTATATCACAGAATGATGGACAAATTTGAGGCCTCCATGAAAACAAACATCCCACTTGCAAACTAAAGACAAACCACTAGTCAGAATGATTTTATAACAGAAATGTCCTTTTCTAGGTTTCGGTAATGTTGCTTATACAAGACAAACTCTTTTTAGCTCCTAGAAGCATGTACAAAATGCTATACATAAGGGTCCAGTATATGAGAAATATAGCACCAAATATTGATTTTAAGGAGCAAAACTTTCCAACAAGTAGCACAAGTTTATACCATCATAAGTGTAACATTTTAGCCAATGGCTAGGCCTAGTTATAATATTTAATACCAAGAAGTCTTAAATATTATAAAGGGATTTTCCAAAGGTTTTCATAGATATTTTGATGTTCAGGTTTTTAGTGATGTAAATCCTTATACTAATAATAAAGGTAAAGTTTGACATGATTTACATTATATTTTAACTTGGATGGTGCATTGTGTTCAGGTTTACCAGTTTAGCCTCTATTATTGCATTAAAGAAATGCAGGTTTCCTGCTTACCCACTCTTACCCACTGCATTAAGACTCTACAAAGAGTCTCCTTACTGCAGAAACAGTACTGATCTCCTGATGTCTGTACTGTGCTGAATCACATCATATCAGACTCATGATTTGTACTGATGATATACTCTGTGCAGTATGTCAACATCTGTTACTTTTCACCATGCACTTTACAATAAAACTACAGCTGACACGACTTGTCATAATCACACTCCTTATGAGGAACTAAACCACTTCATACTATTTAGTGCAATACCTACTGTACCAGTCAAAAGTTTCTCATTCAATGTTTTTATTTATTTATTTTCCTACATTGTAAATGAATACTGGAGTCATCCAGACTATGAAGGAACACATAAGGAATCATGTAGTAAACTTAAAAGTGTTAAACAAACCAAAATATGTTTTAGATTTTAGATTCTTCAAAGTAAACACACAACTGATGTCTCAAACACATGAAGAGGCAAGAAATGTAAGTAATGAGCTCTTGACAAGACACAGCTGTTAACAGAAAGCCATTCCAGGTGACTACCTCATAAAGCTGACTGAGAAAATGCCAAGAAAGCTGCCATCTAAGCAAGAGGTGCCTACTGTGAAGAGTGTAAAATATAAAATATGTTCTGGTTTGTTTAACACTGTTTTGTTTACTAAATAATTACAGATGTGTTTCTTCATAGTTTAGATGACTTTAGTATTAATCTGCAATACAGACCATTTTTAAATCATGAAAAACCACTGAATGTCCAGAAGGAGCCCAAACATTTGACTGGTACTGTGTACACATATATACTCCCATTTTCTTATACTTTATGCTCATATTTGTCTGCATATCTAAAAATAACAATAGCCAATGTTATGTCAGCTGTTGGGTTGGCAGCATTGCAGCACTGCTGTGGAACAGTGTCGGAGCACATCATCAGAGCAGAGTGAAACAGGACTGCACAGTCAGCCGTGCTGCAGGGCGGCCGCCTTGTCTCGCAGTGATGATGTCACAGGCTCTGGCTCTGTCCCCCGGGCAGTGATATATGAGCTAATCTGGACCTGTCTCCTCGTCCTCCAGCTCTGTCCGTCCCCAGAGACGCGCTAATGGGACAGCCACAGCAGCGCTGTCCACTCCAACAGTCCACTATCCATCTCCTGCACTAACATCCACTGCTAAAATAAACCTCAGCCCTGCACGCAGAGTCACTTACTGCACACATACATATAAAAACACACACACACACACACACACACTTTACACATGCGTATACACACTCTCTCACTCTCATACACACATTTAGGCCTATTAAAACAATGTCTCTCCAAAAACATACACACACACACACACACACACACACTCGCTCACATAGTCTTTACTTATGGCTACAATATGGATCCAGAATATCACATTTGCTGCGTCTATTCCAGTAGGTGCTAATTTTGTTTACACAAGATATTGTGTTACAGTCTACAGCATGTTATACATCTGCTTCATTCTGCACTGTGCTATATAGCAATGCAATGTTAGGTAATTGTATGACACCACACTCCTGTATTCAGCATATGGAATAATATATGCATTAAGATCTTCTTTATTTATTAGCTCTGTAATGATCCTCACTAATCTTGAAGCAGGAGGGTTCAGTGCACATTGTTAGCGCTTCCTAATGGGCGAGGGAGCTTGGAGGATACTTATTGACCCATTTTCTCCTGGATGTGTTCAGGAAAGCAATTTGTCCCGGTGAAGTCAAACTGATAGGTGGCGAGATGAATGGATTAAGGCAGGCGGGAGTAGGTGCGCTGCGCCACAAGGCACTAAATCACCAGATTATTAGTTTCGTGGGCGAAGCCCGCAAGAAAATAATTGCTAATGTTCCCGGAGTAACCAAGGGAAATGAAGGTAATGGAGCAATTTATAAACTCTGATTGGTATACATGGAAAACTTCCAGCCCATCTCCTTTGTTATTTTACTGCTCTCGATAAAAAGCGCCCCGGGGCGGCTGGGAGACCGTGGCTGGCCGTTAAAATCAATACCGACGCTGTGTCACTGTTGTTGTTTTCCCTCGCCGTTATTTTTAGTGGCAGGGACAATGAGCCGGCCTTGCCGCTGTAAATCGATGAAATATAAAAAGGAGAAAAAAATACAGCGTAAACATAAAGCGGCCATAATTTATCTTTTTTGCCCAGTTCATTCTGCTAAAGTAAGAAAACACACACATACACATTCATTCATTCGGAGCAGAGCACAATCAAAAGAAGCTCTCAGATAAGAAATAGCCTCTTAACACGGGTGTGTTGATAACCGTAACACAAGCATCAAGAAACATTTTAGAGAGCACTGCGGAACTACTACGAGTGTCATTTTTTATATATAAGCAGTGGCTGTGTTCACATTACAGGATTCAAATGATTTGTTCAGAGCTTTTTGAACATCAGAATCAGAATTTCCAATTAGATTTGAGCCACTTTAGCTACATTCACACTGCAAGCTTTATTTCTCAATTATGAGTTTTTACTGGATGATGACAACTTTATGTTCACATGGAATGGAAAAAAATATCAATTCTGATCTGACTGCTTTCATTAAAATCACAGGGACCCAAATCACATCTGTATTGTATCGAGGACCACAAATGAAGATCTGATTTGATGAAATTTCAGAGCTGACTTGAAACAATTTATGCCCTTATAGCTTTTTTTTATTCAAAAATGGTAAATGGAAGCATCACAAAAAAACCCACAAAAAATAAATTTTATGCCAGCTCAGCCTCATTGAATGGTGTCCTAGATATGTACACACACATACACAGACATGTATGTCTCTCTCTCTCTCTCTCTCTATATATATATATATGTGTGTGTGTGTGTGTGTGTGTGTGTGTGTACACTACTAGAAATACTAAAACACTGTAAACCAATTTTAAAGCATTTCTATTTGTTCATTCTTCATGAAATGTAAAGGACAACTGCTGCATTCAAATGTAAAAAGTGGTGAAAATGGACAAAACAGGGTTTTCATAACAGTGCTGTTACTATAGCCAGCTAACAATATCAGCTAATGATAATAAAATGTGTGTATGGAAGTCCCCTCAGGACACAGATGTGTTCACACTAATGACAGAAATGGATCACTTACAAATATATAAAAATGGACAATCAAGGTATCAAGATCAGATCTGAGCATAAAAGCAGAAGTGAGTAAAACACTTTGTAATGTGAACACGGCCTTTATGTACACTGTCTACAGAAGTGCCTGAACCTTATGCTTTACATATAACATAAAGGAAATAGCTGAAAACAGGTTCTCTTTGACATTTTCTCTTTATGGAACAGTGACTGTGGCAGCATTAAAAATGTGGAAATGAGTAGTTACATTTTCCAACCAAAAGCCCATATGTGACACATGGGGTAAGTCTGTAAAAGCCCAATGTGCCTGAACACACACTTTTAAACACCGCTGCTACGTAAACTACACGTGTGTGTGTGTGCGTGTGTGTTTTCTCCCATCATCTTCAATAAAATCATTAATTTCCAGCTCTGTGAAGTTGGAATGGTAGGTCGTGTTGAGTCTGCTGCGAAGGCGGAAATGTTCTGCAGCTGTAGGCTCCTCTCATGTGGTTCATGAAAGAACAGACTTATCTGGGTAGAGGCTTCACTGCACCCAGACCACACTCTACCCGATTTATACTTCCGTCACTTTGTGGGTGGTCTAAGCTGCTTCAGCTGCCTTTTTCTCCTTTTCCCTTTTTTCAGCACCAGAAAAGCAAGTAAATAGAGGAGGGCTGGGCTCTATAGAGATGTCCTGACCCATAATGGTGTGCAAGTTTTGGAGTTCAACTGTTCAGTTGAGAAGAATGAAGATGCCTCTCTAACTAAAGGGATGTCTTTGAGGAAGTAAGGCCTCCAGTTAAGGTGGAACAAAGACATCTAATACTACAAATGCAAACAACATCTTTTTATTACCATCACTGTACTAATACTAATATACGGAGCCCCTAAAGGGACATGGTGGTTTGTTTTTTTTTTAGATTATAGGGATCCAATTTTGTATTCTTTGTTTACTGTCTGGTACAATCAGGTGAGCACCAGATACTATTAGGTGAGCACCTGAAACTATCTGGTGCTCACCTGTTAGTATCGGGTGCTCACCTGATACTATTGGGTGCTCACCTGGTACTGTTGGGTGCTCACCTGATCGTATCAGGTGCTCACCTGATAGTACCAGATAGTAAACCAAAAAAAAAAAAAAAAAAAACACATCCCTATAATCTGAAAAAAAAAACATCGTCCCTTCAGGCGCTCCGTACTAATACAAATGAGCAGTCTTAAAAATATATAGTAAGTATTGTAATATGTGTGCATAGGTAGCTCATGGTGGTGCTGGTGATAGTAAATGTTGTCATATGACAGCTGCCCTTTAAATGGCAGTCTATGCGCCTGTATGTGTGTGTGTGTGTGTGCTACTTTGTATATTATGGCACTTTTTTGCCAATTTTCTCTCCTTCCCAATGTAGTAGTAGCCAGTTAGCCGCTAGGGGACTCTCCCAATCACTTTTGCAATGTTCCTGACTCTAGGAGGGTGAAGTCAAGCACAAGCTTCCTCCACTGCGTGTGATGCAGCCACCACCTCTTTTCGAACTACCGCTGATACACCGTCACTGGGGAGCCAACGTGCTCGGAGGAAAGCGCAGGATTCCCAGCTCCGAATGAACCAATCAGTAGATGCCTGAGCGAGCAGACATTGCAATTTGAAAGTGATGGAGAGAGAGAGCTATCTACCCGCCCAGAGAGAGCAGAATACAGCTAACAGTGTTTAAAATCTCCAGCAGCTCTGCTGTGTCTGATCCAGCTGTACACACAATAACACACCACCACCACGTCAGTGCCACTGCAGTGCTGAGAATGATCCACCACTCAAATAATACCTGCTCTGTGAGGGTCCTGATCACTGAAGAACAGGAGTAAAGGAGTCTAACAAAGCATACAGAGAAACAGATGGACTACAGTCTGTAATAGTAGAACCATAAAGTGCATCTATATGGTCAGTGAAGCTGATGTTAGAAAAGGACCTAATACTACAACTACACTGTCTCCTTATCATTACAGTCTCTGTACACAAGTCTAGATACTAAGAAAGGATGCTGCTGTTGCTGTCATTCTTTGAGTTTCACTAGTCTGGCTGTTGTTTTTGCAGATGAACACAGGTTCAGAAGCGTGTCAGTGGAGCGCTGAGGCTGGAGTAAGTGCTGACCTTGTTCTTCAGCAAGACAGCAGCCACACCTCCGAAAGTCCTCAAGCATACTTTCCACACCACTTCCTTTGGTGCGGTGTGGTTAAGCTACTGTGCTCTCACTCTCTTTTGCTTTTTTTCCTCCTCTAACAGTCTCTCGCTCTGCGCCTGGTGTCACAGCCGTCTCAGCTGGTGTGTGTGAGTGTGTGTGTATGTGTGTCACTGAACCATTTCACCATCTCACAGAGAAGCCACAGACTCTGCTCAGACATGTGCGAGCAGTTATCGCATTAGGGCCTGCTGTCTGTTTAGCAGCTTTGAGGCCAATGAAAGTGTGTGTTAGTGTGTGTGTGTGCTCTAGGTTTTGGGTGAGTGATGTGATGCATAAACGTAGGCGTATGTGTACGTGTGTGCTTGTTTTTGCACATTTTCAGATAAAAAATTTCCTGACCTTATGGGAAAAAACTGAACATCAGTGTTAAGCTGTAATATTAGGATAAACATGATGGTGAAATGTTTCTTACAAAAGCCACCAGTTTCATTTATTAAAACTAAAAGTGCAAAACTATTTCTCTTTAGTTACTGACATCAAGACTAGGTTTAGTTTTCCATCTGCTACTTTTTTGCAGATTTGAAAATTCAAAAAGGTCAAATAATTACACCTCATCAGACCAAAACAAATATGGCAGTTGTTATTTGTGACCCTCCCGCCTCTGCCTTGTGTATGTCACCATGTTTGTGCACTTATTCTGTGTATGTTTATGTTTACCATTTGTGTTTTCATTTTTCACGTGTCATGTCTTCACCCCCAGCCACGTCATATCATGTCTCATTGTTAGCACCTGTGTCTTGTCTGCTCTTAGCCCTGTCCTTTCATCATGTGTTAATGTTTGCTTTTTAGCTGCTTTGTGTTTCTGAGTCCCTAGATGGCCAATGAATGTATGTGAACCTTGTACATCACCATGTATATGTCTTCAAGTTATTTATCTATTGTTTCTGGATCCACCACACTCTCCTTCTGCTTCAGCCACACCTCTGACATTATTTTCAAGAGTAAATTCTTGTCCTAACCGCAACCCTGATATGGATTAAGCGGGTGGGATAATGAATGAAATTCTTGTCCTGCCCAGTGTCTCTGAGCTATAAGTAACACAGGCATGTAGCTATGAAGAGATGTCTGAGTAAATACTGAGTTAAATCCATAACCTTGTATTGCTCATCTCTTTGCTCATCTCAATATGTTGAAATCTGAAGTTGTTTTTTTGCATTATTTAGTTGATGGAAACATGACTTCATTCAACATTATGTACACACACACACACACACATTTGTGAAATGTGTGAATGGAAAGCTGATCACTACCATTACCACTGAAATGTAAACATTTAATATAACAAGGACAGTTTTGGACCATTTCCACTGGTTCAGTTGTTATGACTGGTTCACATAATGTAATGGGCAGGTGATGTTATGAAATGACAACATGGGCATACGATACTTTGGCCCAGTGCTGATAATTATTGTTACATATAGGTATGTACATACAATTCATTATGTACACAGATACACATACCTAATTCCTAATAAATACCTAACATTAGATCCTTTTCTACCATCTTACACACACACACACACATAGGCTACAGACTATATAAAGAGACAACATATGGACTACAGATTGTAATAATCCAAATGGGAGACATGCATGACACCATGTCCTGACACTGTATGAAAACAGGTATTGTGTGTGTGTCTTCTGCCCCACTTCACACAAACAAAACAGAGATGTTAAGAGATGATCCCACCGGCTCAGCACCTCCAACTTCCTGTTATCAAATAACCAGACACTCTGCTCAGCACATCGAGCATGACACAAACCATGAGAGAGAGAGAGAGAGAGAGAGTGAGAGAGACCTGGATAAGGGGAGATGAGGAGAGAGAGAGAGAGAGAGACCTGGATAAGAGGAGATGAGGAGAGATAGAGGTTGGTGGAGCGTGTTAAATGTTATATTCTATCACAGAACACGCGTAGGTCAGCGTGGAGATTTCAGCTGTTGCCATGACAACAGACAGCCCTGCCAGTCAAAGTAAGTGGAATTTTAGTGCGGGGGCTGCCACTCTGCCCCATGCTGTCACTGAGTGAGTTGTGGATGCCACACACACACTCTGACATGGACACTTGTCCATCAGTTCAGTTCACATCACTGCCAGCCTTGTCTATGGACAGTTTACAGTGTTGACTCCATATCTGCCAACTAACCAGCACATCAGTGTGTTCTTCATTGGGGTCGAGGGCATATTTGTTACCTTTTCATGTTTCAAATGCCCCAAACTGAACCCATTTTTAACCCTGCATGCTAAGATGACCCTCTCTGATCCCTGAGATGCAGCACACACATGGATGCAGCGGAAAAAAAGTCAGAAAAACAAACATCTGCAATCTGAAACTCTGCCAAGCTCCCCCTGCTTTTCCATACAGTGTGGTTTAGCTCACGTCTGAAGGCTACAAGCCTTATGATAAATCTGGATACTCTCTCCCTCTCTCTCTCTTTCTCACTCACTCCCATCAGCCTGCTGCCAGCAGCTGGGAGGCCTCCAGCAGACACCCCAAGCAAAATGTTATTCCAGCTTGTTAGCGTTTGAAGTCAGGGTGCGCCGCTCTACACAGGCTGCCAGCATGCGGTTTCTGGTCTGTGGGCTTTTTTTCACTCTCCCTAAAAGATACAGTGTCTTACTTTCCCAGTCAGGATATATCAACGCCATTCAAGCCACAACTGTCATTCTGAGATAACACTGGTGGGTCGCAAGTGGGGAAGGAGGAGGGAGACCCTCTGAAACAGTCCTGCGGCTAAGACTCAGAGTAGCAACATAAGAATACATGTGTGTTGTGTTATGCAGGTTCACACAAATGTATAATTTTTCCATTTCCTCTTCTGAGGCACAGTGCTGGGTTACAGGCTTGCTTAAGAGACACAACTTCCCCCACATTGTGCCCTCAAAAAAGGGAACTTGCTCTTTTAACCTCGTTATGTTCTTCTGAAGCCATGACTCGCAAACACACCGCAACACAGCTTGATACGAGCACAGGCCTCTTTGACTCAGTTTTCCATCCGGCCCACATAAAGGCAGCTGAGTGTGGTTCCACACGTGACATCCTATTTGAAAGTGCAGATGAAACACTGGTGGCTTCTGTAAAGCAAACTTAATCATCTCCCAAAAAAACGGCTTAGGCCTTTGCAGCCGTGACGACACTGTCAGTAAAAAGGTTCAAGTTCAAGAGATTTGTATTGTCATTTCAGCTACATACAGTACAGCACATATTAAAACAGAACAACGTTCCTCCAGGACCAGGTGCAACACAGAACACAAGTATACAATAAACATATAATAACAACAAGACCTAATAAATAAATACAAAATACTTCTCGTCTAACTAGACTAAAACACATTACAGGACAAATGGGATGTTGGTCAGTACATAGTACTGAGTCTTGTCTAGTAGGAAGCAAGATTCCAGCCTAAACATTGCATCCACTCAATGTCCACTTTATTAGACACACCTGCAGTACCAGTCAAAGCTTTGGACAAACTTTCTTATTCAATGTTTTTTTTAAAAAATCCCCTACATTGTAAATGAATACTGAAGTCATCCAGACTATGAAGGAACACATAATGAATCATGTAGTAAACTTAAAAGTGTTAAACAAACCAAAACGTGTTTTAGATTTTAGATTCTTCAAAGTAGACACACAACTGATGTCTCAAACACATTAAGAGGCAAGAAATGCAAGTCATGAACTCTTGACAAGACACAGCTGTTAACTGAAAGCCATTCCAGGTGACTACCTCATAAAGCTGACTGAGAAAATGCCAAGAAAGCTGCCATCTAAGCAAGAGGTGCCTACTTTAAAGAATGTAAAATATAAACATATTCTGGTTTGTTTAACACTTGTTTGTTTACTAAATAATTACAGATGTGTTTATTCATAGTTTAGATGACTTTAGTATTAATCTGCAATACAGACATTTTTAAATAATGAAAAACAACTGAATGTCCAGAAGTGTGTCCAAACTTTTGACAGATACTGTTCCTTGTTGGCCCTCCCTGTAAAGTCAGAGACTGTAGCTCATCTGTTCCTACACATGAGGAACAAGGCAACTAACAAAGTGACAAAATATACAAAGCACACACACACACACACACACACACACACACACACTTCTTCACTGGTGATCACAGGATGCTGATTAATAAAGGATTTTAATAAAGGGGTTGGTCAGTGTATATACACTTTGCAGCTGCAGAGCTAAATCATAAGTTAATATGCCAAATATATGTTGAACATTGTGTAATTAGATTTCTGGTGAACTGCTCCTTTAAATCTGGAGAAGTAAAGATGACTGACCTTCACCAGGCACATGCAGAAACAGTCTTGCTGTGGTACTTTGGATGATTTCCAACCAAAGCTATAATGTCTTTAGGGAACATCATAGTGAATTCTTCCTGTAACATCATTCTACATGCATACAAACACTAATGGCTTTCAATTCCTGGGTCTGTCCTGCTGATGATAATACAGCAATTTGTTCACAATAATCTGCCTACCTCAACAATGTCTGCTTCACAAAGTAATACAATATGAATGGAGTTTAAGGCCCTCATGCACTAGAGTGCAGTTAATGGAGTAGATGGCCAACACAGGCCTCATAAACAGCTCTATGATTCTAAGCTTGAGCTGTCCAGCAAGACAGATTCTAACTCCCACCATTAGCATCCATTCCAAAACTCACCCAAAGGATGAATGCATTTGCAAATCAGTATGTGTGGCTGCTGGGGGGGCAGTGCACTGTGCTGCGGTCAGTAGGGTGGTGGGTTTGTGTGTTGTGATGTTGTTACAATGAGTGCGGAGGCGAGGAGCACTACAGCGAGAGGACAGAGCTGCAAATAAAGGAAATGGATGGTGTGACGGAGGAGCTGAGGACAACCATCAATAACACGGTCCACAGATCCACAGCGGCAAAATGAAAACCATTAAATCTGCTAAAAAACCACAGAGCTTCCTCTCCTCTTCCACTCGCCGCTTCATCGCATGATCAATAAGCTGGGGGAAAAGAAGGAGGGCAGTGGAGTAATAACTAAGAGTGAAGATTATAACAGGGCTGAGGGGATGGCGGTGCAGATGAATAAATCAGCTGCTCTGCTGGGGAAGAGATGAACGAGATGAGTGAGTAATGTAGAACTTCAGACAGTTCTGGGCATATTCACTGATCTACAAATGATCTTAATCACAAAACTCTGCATATGTGTAAGTTTCTGTGATTTTCCTAAATAACATCTTGTTCATGTCCACTTTATTGTCATTATATGAAAACAGAAAACCTCTCACTGCTGCAACATGCAGGTACACAACAATATCAACATATGAGACTTAATACTGTCGACAAATAGTAAAGTGCAGGACACTGAAAAACAAGATGTAACAAGATATTGGACAGAGTAAGGCAGTGTACATAGTGCTGTGCATGAATATGTCCATATATAATTTGGTGCCCCCGACTTGTGCTTTTGATGTCCCATTTTAATAATTAAATGTATTATCCATTTATTTCTGCTTTCCATCATGTCTAATGGCTCACCCATGGTGATCATCACTACTACACAGACACTTGTGCCTTATTGTGGTATTATTACAAGTATCTTGGCAAAATTAAATAAAATGCATTAATATTGTGTGCTAAAAAAATAACTGGAAAACAAAAAATAACTGGATTTGCCATGAGAAAGTAACACCCTTTTATTAATGTAGTCCTTTAGTGGCTTCAGGGCCATGTCATTGAAAGCCTTAATCTGTAGAAGTTAAGTATCTTTAGGTCGATGATGATGCAAAGTCCACGAAGCATCCAATTAGGTCAGTCGTAGTGATGAAGTTGTAGTTTCCACAGTAACATTTTTCTTGGTATCAGAATAGCCACAAATTATAAACATTAGCAATGTGGGGTGGGCAGTTAAAGCAATATGTTGACAGTGGTCAAGCCTGAAAAAGCATGATAGACAATAGCTGCAACACACTAAAAACATTCAAAAATATGATGTTGGATAAAACTAATCAAAGTCAAGTAATAATAGAAATACTTTGTCTATCAAATCAGTACTATCAGTCAAAGTATTGTCTGTTTCTGTAGACTGTATAATCAGAGCCAGAGACAGTGACTGGATGACCTGACTTTCGTTTAGCACTGGGCACAAAGCATATGACAGGGATTTTGGTCATGTTAGTGCTTTAATTGCATATTAGCTAGACTGAGCCATAACATGGAGCTGAACAGAGGAAAATGTGTTAATTTTGAAGCAAAGTGGCATAGGATTGAAAATATAGTGTATAGCATTCAAAAGAGCAAAGGAATTTTGCTTATTTGCTCCAGATTTAACTTATTTAAGCAACATAAACAAACGTGGCAGATGACAGCGAGACCATTGCAATGCCAGCTGTGAGTGTTTTTTGCCCAGAAAAAAAGCCACAAACCATTACAGCTGCTGTCAAGCTCCACACGTCCACCTCACCTGCAAATTAGCCACCATGCTTTTAACTTCTTCTATGCACACACTGAGAGCTCACTGTCCTGTGGGGTAAACATGAATTCTCTGCTGTAATTGTGGCCCAGGATGATTCACACTGGACAACAAATTAAATGATATTTGGGTCTGTTTATTCTCTGGACCTCACATATGTACCTTAGAAAGAGGAAATTAGATCAAAGTCACTACAACTAGAGCAGCTGGCATAAAACAAACAAGCCACTTCATACAAAAAATAAATATACAAATATCAGTGGACTCAACTTAATTTTGGGTTGCCACTCCCATACAAGTGTGAAATAGAGCTGTGACGGGAGGTTTCACACATCTGTTATTATCAATAGTGTAATATAAACATGCCTGACAGACCATGAACCAATGAGAGCTGAGCATGGAGGGTAAATCATGAGTGAGGAGGACTATTGAGACAGAGGATAAACTTGCAGCTGAGGGTCTTTATAATGTGACCTGTAATAATTTCATAAAAAACTTTTATTTTTATTTTTTGTCTGAGCAGAAAGTTTGTGCCAGGCATTAGAAACGGTATCTCAGTCCAGCTTGTTGAAAATGTCTAGAATAAACACAACTCTAGTGATATCTCCAAGTCACTCAACCACAGCACCTCTCTTTTTCCTCTCCCACCTCCTAAACACCCATGACCTCTGATCTCTGCCCTGAGATCAGTAGGTCAGCACTGCCCCTCTCTACAGCGCTCCCTGGGGAGTGGATGGGGGAGGACAGGCTATTGATCAGTGAGACTATTATCAGAAGCTGGACTGTTTGTCACGCTGTCAGCCTTGCACGGCAGGACACTCCCCTCAGGCTCTAATGGAGCATGGGATTATTACAGCCCCTCCACCCTCACACACCTGTCCCCGTCACCCAAGCATCCCCTCCCTCCTCTCCTCAGAGCCATCGATCCCTACTTCACCATTCTTGCCCCCAGGCTCTTCCACCCAGCCCCCAAGAGAGCGAGGAGGATGTCCCCTGCTGTCAGTGGGGTGAAATATGTCCCCCTGCATGGAGCCGCCACATTGATGGTGGGCCCCTCCTTCGCTCCACTGAGGAAATCGGTCAGGTCTCCAAGGCTTCAGGCCCTGTGGGTAAGCAGCAAGTGAAGTGCAGAGAGAGAGAAATCTCCATTTACTCACCAGAGTCATATCTTGCCACACAGGAGCTGTTAGCATCGCATAAGGATTTCACCCTGTCTCACAAATTACCTCTCTTTGATCCTTCTCCCAGACGCAAAACGTATTATTCAAGAGGAGAAGTCCTATGCTGCTGCGCTGCAGAATCGCTCAATACTCCATGTTATGGCTCTGTCTAGCTGTAATAATCCTAATAGGAAAAAATCACGCCAATTAAAGCACTAGCATGACCGAAATCCCTGTCATAAGCTATGTGCCCGGTGCTAAATTAAAGTCAGGTCTTCCAGTCACTGTCTCTGGCTATGACTTAATGCTTCCCACCCTTGCAAATGTGCACGCCATGTTTAGATCTTGAGAGTTAATCTCATTAGTTACACATTATATTGGTAATGAGCCTTGTGATTCTGATTCATGTTCATGGAAGCGGGCTCTGCGATGCGGACTGAGCCCTGCTCAGCAGCCATAACAGCCGGAACAGCCATAACAGAGGTGGCAATGGAACGGCTCACTCAGCAAGAGCGGCACGGCTCACAGGCTTTGATTCGGAGGTCACGAGATGGAAGCACGGTGATGAGGATTTAATGATATCCAGCTACTGTGGCTATTGATAGCTGAGAGTCAATGGGCCGCTGTCAGTGTGTCTGGTAGATACACGGTCAGCTTAGCAGGGCCTTTGCGAAATGAAAACATCAAAGATCAATAGGACACAGGGGAGAATCAATAATCTGCCCAGTACCCTGTGGCTTTTCTGTCGAAGCGTAGGCCTCTCACTCTTTTTTCTCTCTCTCTCTCCACTCTCACTCCTTCTCTGTCTGTCCTATCCCTACAGTTCTCCCTCTCCCCACCTCTAATTCTCTCTTTCTCTGTTTTTCTATACAGCGCTCACAGCGTTGTCACCGTACCATTAACGGTGCTCATAAAACATGCATCAGGGCTCCGTCACAGGCGGCGTATGCTAATGCGCGGCTGCTAATGAATATGAATGCTCCCTCCCTGTTTCATTTCACACTCTTCACACCTCACTGGGCCCACGTAGGCAATGGAAATCAGCACTTTAGTTGCGCAGAGCGTGCCACCATTCTCACCCAAAACGTTCTATAGTCATGCACATAAAGTAGCCCCAGCTAGCTGTGCGTAATCAGGAACTAATCATGAATCTTCAACGAGCGCCACAAAGAAAATATTGTCCTACGGCTCAGGCTGTCGAAGGTAATTAATGTGTATATGGTCAGGCATCTGTGTGGCGGTAAGACTCTTATCTGTAACGTCCAGAGACGAGGGGATGAAGCTGAGAGGCTGCAGGCAAACAGAGCAAGCGGTGTTATTCAGCATTCCCTCACACGCCTCTGCTCAGTTCAGCCTGCAGATCTGGGAGATTAATTACTATTATTGAGGCAAGTGAGGGAGAGAATTGGACCATAATTGTGTTAACCTCTAGACCCACACCTTGGCTTTTAACAAGATAAATCCATGGCAAGGAAAAGATTGCTATTAAGATGATTACTCTGTATCCTTGACAGTCTCTGTCAAGCAAATTGATCCAATTATCCATTCATAATTAATTCTGTTCAACTCAAGGCCTCCTTTTGATCACAAGGAGCATAAAACTGTATTTTAAATCAGACGTCCCCCAGTGAAGCCTGCTATATGAACAACCACCGCTCTGCATACACTTCTTAAGAAGTAGAGTGCATTCAACTTGATTCTTTTAACCTTGGGTTTCTATGCTGCGTGCATATTTTTTCGTAGCAAAAAAGAAAGTCAGCTGAGGCATATATATATTTTTTTTTGCACACCTGGTGCTGAGACAGGTGCGCCGCAAGAAAGTGGAGTAGAGGTCAAAGGTCATAAAGGTCTACTATCTGGCCTATGAAGTAATGACAAAGTTATTTAGCATGGACTAGCATGCTCTCAGCACCACCTGAGTACACGTAACAAAACAAGCTACATCTAAAACCAAGTGTTACACAAGAAAACCTGCAGATTCTTGTTAATTTTTTAATCTTTTAAACTGTAGTGTTGTGACTGGGTTTTGTAAAGATATGCACATATATTTACACTGTCTGTAATTCAATTCAAAATGAGTTTTGTGTGCACTAGAGGTTGACTGATGTGTCTGTTTCATAGGTGATACCAATACAGGGGTGCGTTTCCGAAAGCGATTGAACTTAGCGATTTACGAACAACTTCCCAAAAGCCTTCTTATGTTCCAAACTTACAAAGGAGTCCCTAATTTGCACTTAGTTGACTCTGCCCTCGTGTCTGCATCAAATAGGCTCGGCCAGTCGAAAACTGAACCACTGATTTACATACATTTCATCATTATTAAGCCACAAAAGTATTATGTAAACAATAATTATAAAACCAAACATCACAAAAGTATTTACACTACATACATACAAAAACAACAACAACAACAACAAAAAACCATTTCACTTGCAGTTGCTGTCCATGGCATGCCAAGCCTACCTATAAATATTTAATCAGTGAATTTGATTGGTTAAGAGATGACAAGCTTAGTAGGCCAATTTGTAACCATTGCTTAGGACACAATATATTAATTTACTACTATGACTGTTACACTGGAAAAAACCCCATTGCATTAATGTAATTTATGTGTGTATATCAATAAATAATATATTGTACTTTAAGCAATCTTAGTTTTTTTATTTTGTGAAAACAATAATTACAACTTAATATGTACATGTATGTGCAGTATTGAACTAAGGACGCTGGCTCTAATTTACATGACGCAGTTACGCTTTCAAAAGAAAATGTAAATGTTCATGTATTCTTGTTTGTATATACACGCGTGTGCTGAGTGTTGTGTTTGTCAAAGAATGATCAGCGGCCTTTTTCGTTTTTCAGACAGAATTGCACTTTAACCTCAATTCAAGACCAACTTGGCGAGTTACGAGAGGGACCACTCGTAGATTTAGGAACGAGTTTAAGTACGACGTGGGTTACGAAGGCTTTCGGGAAACACTTGTAAATTTAAGAATGTTCATAAGTACAAGGTTACGAAGTACTTAGTGTTAAAAACGTTTTGGGAAATGCACCCCAGTTCAATAGTAATGATGAAGACTGATAACTGATATTTATATCAGCAGGGAGGAGTAGGGACGGACTGTGACACATGAGGGAATATTTAAACTAAACATAATCATACATGGAACTAGGAACCAGGGATGTGGAATAACAAGACATAACAATAGTCACGTTTCCATTGACCATGAAATATCGCAAATTAGAATTGCGAAAAAAAATTTGCTTAATAGAAACACGACAATTTCGAAAAAACACACGTTTTTCAATAAAAGTCTTTTGCGCTAAGATGAGGTGGTTTTTCAGTTGTATCGAAACGAGTCATAAAGAAACTGTTTTATATCGCAAAAGTGTAATGGAAACACTCGAACTGACTTTTTTCGCATTAAGGGAGTCACGTGATCAACAACCGGCCGTTTCTATTGCCGAAAAAGATAAAAAAAAAGAAAACAACAGAAAGTAAGAGGATGAAGATGACGCGGCATATTTGGAATAACGAGGACAATCCTTGGACAATGTGCAGCTGGCTCCACTAGGGATCTCACAGCATCACAAAGTTCATTAAAAGTTGAGTGTGTCATTCTAAAATGTTGAATCCACAGCTCTTCTGTAAAACCATCGACTACAGTTTCCCAAAAATGCCGCATACGTAGTATAAGGGGCTTGTCGCTCCAAAGCCTCGATAAGTCGTCGTCTCCTCTGATGGCTGATGATGAGCGCTAGTGCCGTGGTAGCAGTGTGTATAAAGCTGAAGTATGTGTTTACATCCACTGCCGCCATGTTTGTAATGACTTATCGCAAGAACAAACATATTCACATGTGATTTTATAATAGTATTTTGCATTTAATGGAAACACCACAATTGCGAAACTTGTTTTGTCAAATTGTTTTTTCGACAAAACAGAATATCAGTAAAGTTTTGCGCAAAACTGCAATGGAAACGCGATTAATGACAACACATGACAGGGCAAGATGAGGGCGGAGACATCACATGTTTGACATAAACAAAGATGGACACTGGGCTGTGACGGGATAAATATCACAATATTTATGATAAATGTAATATTTACTATATTATATAATATTTTGTAATGTGAACATTTACAAGAATACACCTTTTACTCACATCTTACATTAAATGAAAATGGTGTGATATTAGAACGTTATAAATAAAGTGCTTTGAGCTTTAGACAGTTTCAAAAGCATTGAAAAGCCCCATCGAATAGTTGTATATTTGACCGACGTTCGTACCAGATAGTGCTATGGGCAGGACATTAGGCCAGACTGGAAAAGTATGTTTTTTATTGAGTTTGCATCAGATATGTGCACAGATAACAGAGTACAGTTTTGAAAACTGGAAAAAATATATACATATCTGCTCCAATTATTTGTGAGGGCTGAAAATTGTTCATCCTCAGTATAAACATGAAACGAGTGTGTTTTTCTGTTGTTGTGTAATCAAGTTAACTCAAATTACTTGTCACATCCAACCTTTCTAGTCTACTACTATAAACTAGATATTTAGGAATTTTATTTTTTTAAGAGGTATGAAAACAATGGAAATTTTGACCAGATTTATATGTTACATAATAGTTACCAACTGAAGTATTATATCATATATGTAATTAACATTCCAAAATTCCATGTAGTTATTAAATAGGATTAAGATTAGTCTTAAGCTTAATAACTGATTAATTAACAGATATGCAATTAGATAGATAGATAGATAGATAGATAGATATATACTTTATTAATCCCTTGCGGGAAATTCAGGATAATTAACCAATTAATACATGTGAATGCTTGTAAGCAGTTTCCATACTCTTAATTGAAGTCACAGTGCAACAAACAAAGTGACCCTGAACAGTTATAGGTTCAGTTTGCCCAGTAGCTAAACTCCGAAGCCTATGATGGAGTACCACAGTGTAGCTCAGTCGTACGGTTCACGTTCAATCCAGCTGCTTCTGCCTGAGGAGCCGCCAGCCCCCAAGAAACATTAAAAATTCAACAGAAATTAAACGCACAAATACCAAAGTGCAGCAGCCAGCCGTTTCGCAGATGGCCCCTGAGGCCCCTCTGCAGTTATTAAAAAAGTTAACATTGTACATTCTCATCACAGGCAAGCTGGATCGCTGTCGCTCTTATTAGGGCCGTTTGGGTTTGATTGGAGGACTCGCCACCCCGTCCAACAAACTGGCTTTTGTCACTGTGCTGAAATATTCATAGAATTTTTCATTATTTCTGCATTTGAATGCAAGGGCACTGCCGCCTTGTTAGGAAGGAATCAGATGCAAAATGAGAAATGTTTCTCTTCGCTGGAAGCGTCTTATGAGTCGGCGGGGCCGCCTGCGAGCGCGGGAGACAAGTGCGGTGGAATGAGAGAGGAGCAATTATATGGCTCAGTGGCAGAGGCAAGCAGACCTAGAGACAAGCGCTATTCCACCCAGTCAGGCTGGCAGCAGAGACCCTCAGCCTGCCTCTGCTTTTTTTGCTTCACTACCAGTGCAGAGCTTATTTTTTTGGCTGCATTCTCCAAGCCAAAGTGCTAATGACTAATAGCAGTTAATTAGGGTGAGGTTTCTTAATTCCAATATGCATCTGACAATGTGTGAAATTTACGTTGCTGTAACAACATCAATACAATTGCATGTTGGCATTTTCCCCCAGATCTGACAATGTGATTTACTGTAGAAATATCAACTCTGTCCAAAATGTATTACTAATATTCCTCTAACAACTCTATACTGGCACTGCTGCAGTTTAGTTATGCTCCAAGACACCCACGGCCCAGATGTTTGGAACCGTATTCTGTTAGAATAACACAGCCGTGTTAATGAGTTTTCACTTAGTGTTATCTGCCATCACTGACTCTCGGAATATTTTATACACCAGATTGGCAATAAGTCATCCAGAACAGGCTCTTGTTACCACCAGGATGGTGACAGCGATGCTGTATGCGCTCATCCACTTTGCAGAATTAAGGTAACTGATAACTATAAATATGTACAGCCTCCTACATCCTACAATATATAAAGAATATATTATAGATGGTTGTCCTTGTTATCTACAAACAACTACTTGTTGGGGCTCAGGTTAGACAAGATTAATGGACCAGGGTCAGTCATCATGCAGTGCTAATGCTAACTGTCATACTGTTTGTATAAAGATAAATTATTTAACATACCATTTATCTAAAAGGTAAATTATTTCATGTTATGTTCAATATTATGAAATATTTCAAGTGCATGAAAAAAAAATATATTTACTGTACAATAATTACAATATATATATATATATATATATATATATATAATATTTTTCACTGGCAATTTGCTTATCTAGAGACTTATTAAAATAAACATTGACATCCAGGTCGGACACCTTTGATTCAGTTAATGATTTAATGAATTAATGATCCAGCACAACTGTGGGAGATTGAAAGAACTCAAGGTTTAGAAAATGTAACTTCTGACTGTAGCATTAATGTTCTGTGGCAGGTCATCTATTCACCTGACATAGCGTATGAATGACCAATGACTAATTCAATTCTGATGGTCCTCTAGTTTCTACGTTCCACTCCATAGTGAATGCCATTCAAACAGGTGGAGATGCCTGGCAAGACAAAGTTCCGGGATGTATGATGCAGGTACTTTGCACTAGCTGTGCAGATCTACAGGCATTCTTTAGTCCTTCTTTGCATATTTTGATGTTTAAAATGTAACAATGTAGATCTAGGTAAGAAAACTGGCCAAACAAAATGTATGTCAGTCATTTCAGTGTCCTTGTGCAATAAAAATCATATTTACTGATAATAATCATATCGGATAGTTATAACATACTATTGCTTAATAGTGTCTAAAAGCATGATTGAGACTGTTCCAGTTCACCTGATCAGAACCATCCAGTTCATAAACATGTTTTCATAAACATAAAGGACTATTTTTTTGGTTTAGTGAGTGATCCTCCAGTACAGTGCATGACATTCTTTTTTAGCCTTTTATTTTGGAAGAACATTTTCAATTGTCATTGAAAAATCCTGACTTTAAAGACATAGCAGGTCCAGTCAAAATGATAATGATCAAAACAGAACGTCTTGTAGCTGCACTAATTAGCATTTGTTTTCATATAGAATTGAAATGCTCATTTGTCCAAAACAACCTGAATCCTCCCTAAGATGTATGGAACAATGCTAGCCTAGCTACTCCAAATAAAGAGAATGTTTCATAGACACATTGTATACCACTCAATCCGTATTTTTAGCTCATTTTGTAAACAGAAATAAGTTTGCAAACAATATTCCAAGTTAACCAAAGTTTTCTGGCAGCACCCTTTAGCGCCCTCTTGGCGCCACAACTGTCAGCCATTATAGCTACACTTCACTCTACCCAACAGACAAGAGCATAGAATTGCTTTTTTGGTAGTATCCACACACAGTCCTCTCTCTGTACCACACCATCCAGACTGCAGGAAGGGTAGCAGGGCTGGCTGGAGGCCCACAATCCAATCACAGTGGCCAGTTGTCTGCAGGCAGGTCCAGGAGTATGTGTGTGGCGCTGCTGGCCCACACTCTGCTCATTATCCGAGTCAGGATCAGCCTGGCTCTCTCAGGCCTCCTCCTGCTGTACACAAGCATTAGTGTGTCTACTCCATCTCAGCCAGAGGCCTCCCCTCAAAGCCCAGCCTCATGGTACCACACATCGGAAACAGCCACATCACTTTATGACTGATTGACAGCACGGGGACGTCTAATGCCAGTGGTGTAAACAAGTAACACAGGGCCAGCTGTGTCCAAGTCTGAGCGGCTAGCTGGATGTGAGTGGAGTTTAGTTATGTTAGCCAAACCTGCGCATTACTGACTGCCACACGGTTAATATTTCATGTTGTGTGGATTTAAACACCTTAAGCTAACAGGGAAGAGAAGGAGGACGGCAGTTATGAATTATTATAGCAGCAGAGAGGCGAGTTCAAAGGGAGCTCTACTTTGTCACAGTAGAGTGTGTTTGCAAGTAACATTAAAGGAAAAGGACAGGTCCCACAGGCCCTTAAAAGCAGAGCTGGGGAAACATGCTTTCGCTCAAATACAACTGTTCCAAATCAAAGTTGACAAGCTGAGAAATCGCTCAGATTTTACAAGGCTGGACCCTCCCCAATGGCGGCGCATGCTTGAGCGCTAACAAAAACAGCTTCAACTGTCAAGGGCAGCTGAACGAACACAGATGAACTCTTAGCTTTATTGTCATTGCCTTGTGATGTTCAAACATAATGATGTAATGAAATAATTACAATTATGGAATTACATTCATACTAAATTTACACACATTTATACATATTGTACATGTAAACAAAGGGTCAAGCCTTCTGACCTTTATCTGCCACTGTTTCAAGGTCAAGTAATGGTAGAAAAAAGTGGAAGGGTGACTTTTGTCTGACTAAACTGGAAGGTCTTATTCACCAGCATTTATTTTCTTAAATATGTTCTTAAATATTATTGCAGTATAAATCCTATAATATTATACAGCTGTAGAATTGAAGAAAATGCATTAACTGGTTATTTTGCACAAATGTCCAAATATCATAAGCATCCAAATGTGCTCTTGAGTGTGTGCAAATTCTTTTCTTATCTACAAACAAAACCCACTAAGAAAACATTAGTGAAAGTCAGAATCTTCATGTAGATTCTGTTTTATGAAGAAATTTCTTATTAAGAACAGCTGGTGAATGAGGCCCTGAGACTTTTCATCAAATTCAAATACCACCAGCTCTTCTACATGAAAACAAATGTTGTGCTAACTTAAGGTTTTGTAAGGCACTTTGAACAAGTGAGAAATGAGTAGCACTGATTTGTAATGAGTAAAGATTTTATATACGAATATTGATACCGATACTGCGAACAATAACAATAGTTTTAATACTCTTACTTGTTCAGTACTTACTACTTGTTGAAATTTGGGCTTTAGTCAGTATTTATGGTACTTGTACTATGGTTAATGTTTTAAGAAAATGAGCAGATTCTTGAAAACCACGTAGTATCTTGACAGTGTTTGTGCTTTTAATAAACAATATATCTTCAAAATGAATGCAAATAATCTTAAATACCAAAAACAGAAACATGATTTTCTTTTTATAAAATGTTTGTCATTGCATGGATTTGTTAAATTACACTGTGATATTACAGCACAGTGATATAATGAAGTTTAATCACAGTTAAATGATTTAAATCAGAATGTTATTATATTCATTATCTCTACAAAATATTTAACACATTTATTTAACATTCTACCAACATGATATAAAGAGTTAATTAATTTTTAAAATCTAAGATCTTCAGAAAACAGACATTTTTGTAGCTTTTGTAGCTTTTTCTCAGTCTGTTTTCACTTTTAGTCACACATCTTATTCACACACAAATTGCTTGTACTCTCACATTTCACACATTTCTACTTCAATTACACAACCTTGACTTTGTCTTATTTATTTCACATTGAAGAGTGCTTTGCAGTGAAGAAGCAACACCAATATTTTAGTACTACCAGAAATCGGTACTCATCCCTAATATTGAATTTCATTATCATTAGCCATAACTCTGACTTCTACACCTTAAGCAGTGTTTCACTGGAAGGTACTTCTTAACAATTCCAATTGTCCAACTTCCAATTACAGTTGGGAGTGTTCCTGTTTTAAATGAGCTAAAACAGGAAGGTCCCCCAACCTCCACCAACAATGCCATTGTGTTCTCATTGGTTAGCGATTGAGTTAGGGTGTGAGTTTCTGTATAATGATAGAGGAGTTCCTGTGCCAAAACAGGAACGTGCCTAGTCACAGCTAGACCCTTCTCAGGTACTTGGAGTGTGTAGAATAGCCAGTAATAAGTTAATTATTTTGGACTGAATTATGCTAGGGTAGGTCCATTGAGGTCTGTTCTGAAAACTGTCCACATCAGTGACCACAGTGTGGCCTCAAATTCAATGGAGTGTACTTAACGCGAGGTTGTCACGCAGTCATCCAGGCTGGAGTGTACAGAGCAGACTGTGAGTGGGCAGCCTGAGTGTGCACAAATCTCTCTGGAGCAGACACAGATATGCATCCGAGGTAATGCTAATTCACTTGTCCCGGACCCCTCTTATCAGCTTGCCCTGAACAGGAGGTCAGCAGCATGTGCAGGACGAAAAGAGCCCATCCAGGAGTTCATAATGTGCGCTTGTGCACATGCCCTCTGACAGCTGTCACTCAAGCACCCTCCACGGCTGATTTGATTGCTGTGCCTTTGACCTGCCGCCCCCATCCAGCCTCTCCTCCAGACGAGAAGCGGCTTCAGTTGCACCACTACAGCTCGCTTAAAGGAGCCTCGTGCAATACACTCAGAGAGATGCATAATCGCTTGTTACGTAACCTTTTGTATTACTGCAATTTTTCATTGCCACTTCAGACGAGAGGCCATGCAAATGAGAAGCAGGCCTGGCCGACGGCTGAAGGTAAGAGGCTGTAATTGGTGCACTTCCAGGCTCCTCCTCGACGCTAACACAGGGAGGGCCACCTCTCAGCGGCCTGTAATCTCATCTCGAGACATCTCGCTGCTCAGGAGATGGCAACAGTATCAAAATCAAAGACCCAGGAACACCCCACACCACCTTCTCAGAGCCTGTCTTCACAATTGCTCCCTAGTAAAGAAATCCATTAAAACAAGTGTTGGGTCTATATTTTGTTTACTACACATGGGTGAAGCATACACTCCATAGAGATTCAGTCAAATCACATACCTGCAATTTCTATAGCTAAACTACACCAATAACCCAAAACATCATGACCACTAAAAAAAGAGAGAAAACATTTCTCAGCTATTATTTCTATCAGAATTCTTACTGAAATTCATTTGTATTATATTTGTTTGATGATTTTAGATTTTATTATCAGCCAAACAAGATTAGGCTACACAAGACTGCAATGCTATACCAACTGTAATCTAAAAGACAAGATAATGTTAAAACAAGATAACAGCATATTACCATGATAAGATTAGCAGGTCTGATGAACAGCATGTGCACAACATTCTAGTGATCATCAAAATTCTGAAATTATTGATTACATACTTGTTGAGACATGTGGATGTGAACGGTCAGTGTAGTTTAACTGCTAACACCAACCTCCTCGACCAGCAGAGTTTGATTCTTCAGCCAAACAAGCCCACCAGAGTTCTGTAAAAAGCATTATTTTATTGTCAACCTAACAAACAAATTAAGTCGACTAAACAATTGATCCTCAGTAAGGACAATAACAAAAGCAGCTGTTGAGAGAACGTAATGTTGCTTTGACATTTTGAGTTCTCTCAACAGTTTTTAACAAGAAAGATGAAGTAAATAATGCTGATAATCTTGTAACAATGGTGCATGTCTGGTGCAAAGCCTGGGATGTATTAGATGGTAAGAAAATTGTTTTTGTTTTTGTAGTAAAATGTCCAAAATCACCGTCTTGTTTCAATTCACCAGCACAGAAATGTTTGAGACAGGAGTGAGTCAATTCAACATCAGTTCTCTTCACTCATTAAAAATAGAGGGTCCGGCTCTTTGCAGTGATTTAGATCAAACTTTACGATTGTTAAAGTGGAGTCAAATGGAAGTTTGTCAAGAAGCCAAGAGACTATCCAGGAGGTTACAAACTCTCACAGAGAACTGTTCTCACTGTGTAAACTGAGCTTAATGGTTTTGGCTTGATCAGGCAGCTTCAGCAGTAACAGCCCTCACATTAAGGCTAAGGCTGCAGACTGCCAGTCCACTCCAGAGAAACCATACAAAATGATTCAGAAAAGTGTGGAAAATGCTGATATCATGACATGAATTTGCACTTGATTGCTGCTGCTGTTGTCATTTAGTGAACACTGAGCATTGTCCTTGTGCTGCTCCACTTGAAACTTAAAAAAGCTAGAAATATCTTTTCTCAGGACCTCACAGGTGTTTCAGAGACACTGCTATATACAACACAAATAACATTAACAAACCCATGTGCCAGTCATGCTTGTGCTCTATTACTTAGACAACAGGCATACTTCATTTTTTCAGGTGTGAGTTATCAGCCCTCCTGAGCTGGCGATCTTGTGGGCATCTTGTAGATGTTTTGAGCTTTTGTGTGGACAGAGAAATGTTTACAAATCTTTGTGCTGGATGAAAATTATATTGATAGAGTGAAGACCTTTTAATTATAAAATTTTAATATGTATACTGCTGGTCAAAAGTTTTAGAACATCCCCAGTTATCCAGTTTTTTTTATTGAAAATTATTTGGTTTAATGTATCATTACACTCATTACACTAAAACAGAGTTAAATAAGAATTAATGGAATCACTTTATAGAGCAAAATGTATTTAAACTTTGGACACAGAGCTGCCTCTTTGTCAGATATAACAGCTGAACACACTCGTGACATTCTTTCTACAATAGACATCAAATATTCTTCAGTCAGTTCTTCACAAATCTACTGCAGAACATCACATAAATGTTGGCACTTGTAGGTTTGCTTTGCTTTTCACTTCATCACAAATCAGCTGGATGGGGTTTAAGTCTGGAGACTGTGCTCCACTCCATGTTTTCAAGCTGACCATCTTGTTCTTTTTTCCTGAGGTAGTTTTGGCAGAGCTTGGGCTGATGTTTTGGGCCATTATCTTGCTGTAGTTTGAACCCCTGGCCAACTAGGTGCAGATCAGAAATGTTCTAAAACTTTATGAAACTGTTCTAAAACCTTTGACCAGTAGTGTATATACAAACCGGATTCCAAAAAAGTTGGGACACTAAACAAATTGTGAATAAAAACTGAATGCAATGATGTGGAGGTGCCAACATCTAA
>BRDA01003717.1:148348-164680 GCA_036984385.1 Crenuchus spilurus
CTGATTATTTTTCGGATCGAGACGACCGGTAACTCTCCTGTGATCAGTTCAGGGACCTTTTCTACGGAACAACCATGCTGTCCTAGTGTCTAGTAAAAGAACTTTGCATATTTATTTGGCTGTGTAAAATACTACATCGGGCTTTAACTCGAAGGGGAGGAACTTTCTGGTCGTAGGCGGTGATGAGATATCCCCATGAGTACTGATATGCACTCAGCATTCAATATCAAAATGTTAATTCTAGTATACTAGTACTAGTAAATACTAGTACAACTCTAGTATTTTTAGCATTTGTACTTTCCCACTATTGTAAGTCGCTTTGGATAAAAGCGTCCGCTAAATGCAATGTAATGTAATGTTATATATATATATTCATATATATATAGAGTAGTGGCGGATGCTGGTCTTTCAAGGAGGGGAAGCTCAATTTCGGGCTACATCATAAAATGTGTCGGTTTATTTATACGTTTCAAGAAAATGATCTGTGATCCTGTCGTACCAACAAGGCATCTTTTCCAGGGACTTGACTAGTGTCCTCTCAATGGCCAGCAGAGCTAGGCTTTTTATTAGTCCATAAACAACCTCAATAAACACTATTAATCACTAGAATAGGAGATATTAGTCCATAAACAACCTCAATAAACACTATTAATCACTAGAATATGAGATATAAGTCCATAAACAACCTCAATAAACACTATTAATTGCTAGAATAGGAGATATTAGTCCATAAACAACCTCAATAAACACTATTAATCACTAGAATAGGAGATATTAGTCTATAAATGACCTCAATAAACACTATTAATCACTAGAATAGGAGATATTAGTCTATAAACTACCTCAATAAACACTATTGAAATAAAAAAAAACTCCCACGGAAGTTTACACAAAAAGATCACTGATTCGCTCATTTAGCTGTCAATCAAAAAGGGATTCAGCCTCAGACACATCATCCAATCATCATGCAGAAGCTGAGCGTCTGGGCCAGCCGAGGCCAGCCCACTGCCCCATAGACCCCCAGAGACGCTGAGCATCCAATGGGCGGGACAAAGGCCAGGATTCATCCAATGACTGGTCTCGTTTCGCTGCAAGCTTTGCTCCGCTATTGAAGTCTGTGGACGCTGAGCGTCCACCCTGTTTAAAGCACTGTGAAGCTGCGGGAATGAGTGAGAGGAAAGCCGCGTCATTACCAGTGATAAGAAGCTGATTCTGAACAAAAGTTGAGCGCGTTGTAGCGCATATTTAGTCAATGACATGTACACACAACAGTATATTATTGATCACTTATTTTTTGACATTTTAGGGGAAACTGAGCTTCCCTTGCAGTCTTAGATTATCCGCCACTGATATATATATATGTATATATATATATACGCAGCTGGCTAATAGATGGTGTTGTTTTGTTTTTCTTTTTTACTTTCATTTTTATTATTTTATTTCCTCTTTCCTTAAATAGAACAATAAAAATCACAAAACTAATTAACAACACAATGGTCAATACAAGCCTTCTTGTAGAAAGGTGCAGCACAGGGGAAGAAGAACAGCAAAGGACCTAACTGTTCTTAAAGTAGTTTTAATATACAAATATATCTGTAGCACTCTAATGCCAGCTCACTCATTTCTGAGCCTCAACAACACCTGGGTAGTATTTCAACATGTAGTCCTGCTAGTCCAAGTTAGCTTGGAGCCAGTGATGTCTAATGTCAAAACAATCCTAATGGAAACACTGTATTACTGAACTCTGTATTGATAAAGCCACAAAGTTCAAGTCTGGATTAGTCAAAGGCATTCAATTCCTCAGCAATCACTCTGCCATCAGCATTAAAAAAAGACTAATATCCACAATTAAAATCGAAGAGGACAATTACGAGCACATTTGTCTGCCATCTAATATGCATTCCTCCTCTTGGCTGGCGTTTTAACGGTGACAGAGCAGAGGAGGCCAGCAGAGTTAATAGGAGAGCCATTTCTCTGAGAGTGATACCGAGGCAGCCCCTCAGAGCCCAGTCAATGTCACACTCACAGCTCCAGGCATTGCATTGTTTCCTCTGCCAGGAGCAAGTGAGAGGCCAGGTATCGATCAGACTGTAATCAGACAAGCACTCTGGAGCATCGGGCAAAAGTCCTCGATGAAGTACCTCTTGGCATGGTCAGAAATGGGAGCGTGCAGTTTTTTTGTTGCCTTGTCAGAGAGGTAAGTGACTGGTACCGAGAGAGAGAGAGAGAGAGAGAGAGAGAGAGGAGAACATCAGTGATCCCTATTGCCATCCTATTAGCATTTCATTGGCAGCCTCTCAAAAAAGAAACAGTGCTGATCTGAAGCACCAAGCACATCACCCAAAGCCAGCTGTGACCCTCATCAGAAATGAAACAGCTTTAGAAAGAGAGTAAAACTAGAATTGACTATAATCTATTGACTAATTGATTGATTCCATCTAGCAACCAAACAATAGAAGTCATATCACCCAATAAATGACTAACTAGCATTTTACTGTTATTTCACAGTGCATCTACTGCTGTTTTTTAACAATATTTAACTGTATATTGAATTACAGCCTGCAATAATAGAATAACTGCTTTTATTGTAATTTAACAGTATAATAGTTTATTGCATTGTCTCAGTCATCATTTTGACTGATTTTCATTTAACTGCAAAAGAAATTGTTTTACTCCATATGCCAACAAAGCCGCAAATAGAGGAAGACCCAAAAAAGAACATGTATTGCTCACTTTTCATCTTTACACTTTAACAAAAAACACTTCTTAGTAAAACAGCTCTTGAACAAATAATAATAATAATAATAATAATAATAATAATAATAATAATAATAATAATAATAATAATAATAATAATCATACATTGGATTTGTACCACACCTAAATTCTACTTATACTTAAACAATTAACAACACAGTAAACAAAAAACAATGCAGACACATATGCTCACATGACCTGTGCAAAGCTAATTTGCATAAACTCCTGACCTGTAATCATAATGTTCTGCCCCTCCATGACCCATGCCACAATATAGCTGTAGTTTATTTAAAGTCCTTAATTACTTGTACAGTTGTTGATCAATCCAACATTTCACTCACAGCAAAACAACTATTCATTTTACTGATGCAGCTTACCTTGTTAATGACAGACCATGAAAGAGTAATCCTTTGACAACAGGAGCATCTGACAGGTGTGGGGCTGAAGACCCCTTTGAGAAAATACGGTACTGTACTGTAAAATGTTTTACTGATGTTTTATGTCATTGATATACAATAATACTGTGAATAAACCCTTGCTTTTGTAATATGGCTGTATTTTTACAGTAATTATTTACAGTGCATCATGCAGTTGTTAATGAATGCTTTCCTTGGAAAACGAATGGGATGCATTGTGTTCCATTGCCACAACAGATCAATGTAAATGCAGTGTGCTGTACTGACAATATATATCATATTAACACAAAACACTCCATCTCCAACAAGGCAACTTTATTGATAAAAACAAAAAAAATCAACAAATTGTGCATAACATTTTTTATAGTTTTGATGTGGCTTTGATATGATCCATTCATCCATCCATTATCACACCCGCTTAATCCTTATCAGGGTCATGGTTAGTCCCCTACCCCCTCTACTGGGCACAGGGCAGGGCATTACACTATTCAACTAAGCCCAGGACACTGCGCCAGTCCGCTGTGATATGATATGGCATAAAAAATAAGTTTTTGTAAGTACAGCAGTAAACATGTTGACTAATCATTGCAGCTCTATCCAAGAGTGTAGCCTAAAGTCACCTCTGAACTAGCAATAGCTAAGACTGCAAAAATGGTCTGATGTCTGCGCCACCTTCATGCGGGAGGGTGAGGGAGCAGGATCAGCTGCATTAATGATGAAGTGGCTGTGATTGGTAAACAGTGGGATCAGGCAGTGCTGTGTTTGTTCTCACAGCAGTTTGTTCAGGCCAGGCAGGGACCTGTGCACCCCTTCTTGCTGTGAAAGGTTATACCACTCTGACCTCCAGACAAAAGCTGGGTTCAGGGGGTGGTGACACAAGAAGGGTGGGGCTACAGAGGTGGTGTCAAAGATCTCACATTCTTAGCATTCTGGGAAATGTGTCCACAGCATTGTTGTCAGACTCATCAAAGAGAAGGGATCAACTTCAGAGACGGCCTTTTCACCCAGATCAACATGACTGGGATGCTGAGCGTGTATGCATGCATATGAGTGTGTGTTCAGCCCACAACACATCGACTCAACATCAAACACCAACAAATTGCTGCGATGGTGTGTATGAGAGATGGAAGCATGGAAGCAACTAAAGTAAACTGGTGTAAATGTGGATGATTCCAATGCATTGACATTTGACTGATACAGGCATTTTGAATAAAATCAGCTGTAAAATCAGCACCTGTTCCATCAACAGTCGTGAAATAGGAAAGTCAATTGTCAATTTTATCATCACATTACTATTTTTATTCAAATTTGTATTTTCCAATTTCATAATCTTTCAGTTTCACTTTGAATTTGGGAAGAGCACTCTAGGACATTTGTACTCTCCATTCACACAATTCTAAAATATTACAGCCTTTTCCCTGCAGGTCTAGAATATTATAACCTATTCATTAGGGGTGTGTATCTGTCCAATAAATGACGATCCGATATGTATCTCGATTCATACGGTATGATACGCTTCAGAAACAATTTATTTTAAATTGGACCGATTCGATTTGGTTCGATACGATTGAGGAGGATTTCGATACGATTCGGTTCAATATAATCGGGTAGGAAATAATACAAGTTACTTGTTTAAAATAGATCATTTACATTATGATTCAACATAAGTTAATACTAAAAATGTGTTTTTGCTTTCAGACAGATTAATGAAATAGAGAACTAGTAAAGTTGTATTTGACATGTGAAGTCAGAAACAGTAAAATACTGTCGTGTTGGGATGTGGTACCGGGGCTCCAATGTTTTAAACAAAACCCCAAAGCCCTCATTCTCCACCACACAGTATGGTCTTAAGTCTTTGACAATGAACCAGGTTATTGAAGCCGTTATTACTTTGGCTCTACCTGAGTTGTGGTCGAGTTTTGGCTGGAAGAAGTCCCGGTTTTCTGTGTTTGTCATGCCGTGTCTTTGGGCTAACGGTGCTAGTGTCCTCATCGCCACTTTCCTCATGTCGTCTTACCAAATGTTCTCCGTTCTTCATTTAAAGACCGTACTTCCTCCAAACTTTAGATTTTATGCTCGGCGGAGCGTTTTACAGTATATATGTTTGTCTTTCAAATGTGACTGTGATGAGTATCGCGACAGTTCATGAGCGAGAGAGAGAGAGAAAGGAGGGGGGCGGGGGATGGAGGGAGGGAGGGAGGGCGAGAGAGAGAGCGCAGCAGAAGCACACGAAACTGATTGACAACTCTTGAATCGGGCCATCGGCTGGTTCACTTTACAAATAAACCGATTCAGAGGTCCATGTACCGATGCTCTCGAATCGTGTAAGTCAAAATCGGTCTTCCGATTCAAATCGGTTATTTTTTACACCTTTACTATTCATCCATCCATCCACCCATCCATCCATTATCACACCTGCTTAATCCTTATCAGGGTTGTGGTTAGTCCCCTATCCCCTCACTGGGGGCAGGGCAGGGCATTACACTATTCAACTAAGCCCAGGACAGGGCATCAGTCCATCGCTGCCTATTCATACAGTTCTAGAATTTTCGAACCCATTAACACAGTTCTAGACTATAGCCCTTTTGCACAGTTCTAGAATAGTATAGCATAATTTGCACAGTTCTAGAGGTTTCTAGCCCATTCATATTTCTAGATTAGAGCCCTTTCGTGCAGTTCTAGAATATAATAGCTCATTCATACAGTTCTAGAATTTTATATCTCTTTCACACAGTTATAGAATATTATAGCCCATTCACACAGATCAAGAATATTATATCCCATTCACACAGTTCTAGAATATTCTATCCCTTTCACACAGTTCTAGAATACAATATCCCTTTCACACAGTTCTAGTATTATAGCTCTTTCACACAGTTCTAGAATATTATATCCCTTTAACACAGATCAAGAATATTATATCCCTTTCACACAGTTCTAGAATATTATATCCCTTTCACACAGTTCTAGAATACAATATCCCTTTCACACAGTTCTAGTATTATAGCTCTTTCACACTGTTCTAGAATATTATATCCCTTTAACACAGATCAAGAATATTATATCCCTTTCACACAGCTCTAGAATATTATATCCCTTTCACACAGTTCTAGAATACAATATCCCTTTCACACAGTTCTAGTATTATAGCTCTTTTCCACCGTTCTAGAATATTAAAACCCATTCATACAGTTCTAGAATTGTATATCTCTTTCACACAGTTATATAATATTATAGCCCATTCACACAGTTATAGAATATTATAGCCCATTCACACAGTTCTAAAATATTATATCCCTTTAACACAGATCAAGAATATTATATCCCATTCACAGTTCTAGAATATTATATCCCTTTAACACAGATCAAGAATATTATATCCCTTTCACACAGTTCTAGAATATTATATCTTTTTCACAAAATTATAGAATACAATATCCCTTTCACACAGTTCTAGTATTATAGCTCTTTCACACAGTTCTAGAATATTATAACCCATTCACACAGTATTTTAATATTCTAGCCCTTCACACTCTTCTAGAATGTTCAACCTTGTTCACACTGTTCTAGAATGCTATCCATACATGCTTTTTTTACGATATTCTTTCCCATTCATGTTTGTAGAATTTTCCCATTTACATTGTTCTAGAATGTTCTCAACTAATGCATCTGCTTGGGAATCATCTTACAATTCATACTTCTAGAATCCCCATACTTCTCCCCATTTCCACAGTTCTAGAATTTTCTACCATAATCATACTGTTTTATAATGCTCTTCCCTATTTCACTCAGTTGTAAAATTCTCGATGTGTGCTGTTCTAGAATATTCTCATGATTTACATTCACAATGCCCAATAATTTTCTCTCTATTCAAGCTTTTTCAGAACATTCACTCCCACACTCTTACAGTGCACAGGTGCCAATATATACACAGTTCAAGAATGTTCACACTGTTTTGAATTATGTTCTTTATTCATAGTTCTAGATCACTGTCACTCATTTGTACTGTTCTAGAATATTCTCCGTTATTCATACAGCATCATTCATTTACACCATTATTTAATGTTCTTCCCCATTTATATTGTTCTAGAATTATTTCCCCATTCAAACTGTTTTCTACAGAATATTCTGTTTAATTGCATTATTCTAGAATCTTGTCCCCCATTCAAACTGTTCTAGAATGTTGTAGTCCAATCACTCTGTTCTTCCCTGTTGTCATGGTGAATGCTATCTGTCTATTTAATCTATGTGAGAATATTCTCCTTCATTCACAGGTCTAGAATGCTTTCCCTCATTTATGCTCTTCTAGAACAATCTCCAGCCAGTTCTAGAATGTTCTTTCCCTATTGTTGCAGCTCTCCTATTCACACTAGTCACATTGTAGAAAATTTGTACAATGTATTTACACAGTTCTAGAATGTTCTCATTCACTTAGGTTCATTTGTCTTGTCACATTTTTTTTCTGGATCAGTATAAAGCCACCTGTCAGTGTCAGAATGCTGGTGTTTGTTGTGGAATGTTGGGTCATGTGTCATGACCTCTCCTGCGTGATGGCATCAGTATGTGTGTGCTGTTTCTAAAGGAAGTATGCTATAGGAGGTGGCTATGCTCAATTTGAAGAAACAAAATCATATGCGTTGGGTGCTCAGCATACTTATTTCAACACATCTGCTTTGTGGAGCATTGCTCTGCCATCTGGAACTGCCTCTCTGCTAGAGCGCGCCAGGCAAGCCTCTCACCACTTCCTTATTTTCAGCTAATGATCTGTTGAGGAGCTGTCAAAAACAAAGCCTCCTCATCGACTCCTGCCAAAACGCTGCCAACAAACTGAAGTTATGAAGCGGTCTCTGCCAAATTAAGTCAAAATGACCCGTATTTCCAGATGAAAATGGGTTTCACGGCTGATTGATTTTGATAAGCGCAGCGGTATTTGGAGAAAATAGATTCACTATAGCAGTAAGATGGAGAGAGGGTGACTATCAGGCTGAGCCCGTTCTCTGGGTGAATGTTAGAAACAAGCGTTATTATCACTCTACATGACTGTAAACCTTTAACCTAAAGCATTATGCTATGAATGATTAGCTAATTTAAAGGGTCCACAACCTATGAATTTCCTCATTATTTTGTCATTTTCCTGTCTCTTATCATCACTTAAAATTACACAGCCAGATTTTCCACACTTTAAAAACTGATATATGCAAATGATCTCTGTTCTGATTGGCTGCGCTCTTTAAAAAAGCAGTCAGGCTGAAACATCTATGCATCCATTAACCACTTAATCCAGGTCAGGGTCATGGTGAGTCCCCATACCTCTCCAGTGGGCACTGGGCAGGGCATTCCAGTATTTTAGCCAAAGACAGGACAGGTTGCCAGTCTATCACCAGTCACACAACTAGGCTAGGCCACACACACACACACACACACACACACACACACACACACACACACACACACACACACTCACACCTGGGCAAATTAGAGCAGGGGTAATGAAATATTACCAGGAAGCCATATTCCAGTTTGTAACTGATAGGTATGATACTAAGGGGCCAATCAGTTACATTGACAGTTCAGAAATCACACAGTCATGAAAACAAACTGGATTCAAGGTCTGGATTTGTTTACCCCTGATTTAGAGTAATTAAATCAGCTGAGCTCAATGTTTTTGGATTGTAGGAGGAAACCAAAACAAATGAAACCTACACAGACATAGAGAGAATATGGAAACTCCATTCAGATGGGGACTCAAACCCAAGACCCCAGCACTGAGAGAGACAAACATGCTAACCACCAAGTCACATTATGCAGAATCAATAGACATCAGACTGTCAGCCAATCAGAAATGAATATTTCTTGTCTCTGGGGTATGTGTGTATATGTACACATTTATGCAAATGAGTTTGCTTAGTGTCTATACATGAACTGAATGAACTAGGTATTTTTTAAAACTTGAAGCCATATTACATTAAATTATTTTATATAAAGCTGATGTGGGAATGAGTAGCTAACAGATGATGGCATAATATGATCAGAAATAAGGTAAAGGAAAGAAAACAGAAGGATAGGAATAGATGTACCAATGGACATATAGCTGAGTCTCGCCTTCCCTGGAGTGTAATTAAATCACTTTCTCATCTTGTGGCTCTTTGATGCACTTACTGTTTCATTTAAAGCATTAAGTCACCCACACGCACCGAAACCAACACAGATCTAGCGTCTAATGACTCCAGCACTTCTCTGCACGAACATAAAACAACCATTTACATTCACTTTAGAACAAAGAAACGCTCACCAAAAACTGTGCAATTATCCACCTGTGGACTACACAAACGAGTGCTTAGATTGGTGTCACTGCAAGAGACATAATCACAAACAACAACACGTCTGGATGCTGAAAAACATGATCACGACCTAATTTGATTTGAAAGCTTTTTTTTTGAGGTGTTGAAATGATCACGTCAGCAAATGAGCAGCAACAAAAGAACGGGCTGCTGGTCGTGGTGGTGGTGGTGGGGGGTGTCATAAACTGGTTGGAGGAACAACAAGGCAGGCAAACAGGCGCACGCATGCTGAGGGGGAGTGCTGCTGCGTGGGAACATGCAAATGAAGCCTAGACAAAGACACAGGGATCTATAAGAGAACATAAACACAGCTCCATAAACAAACCTCCTCAGGTCAGTCAGCTCTGAACAGTCAGGTCACTCCACATATTGTGTCCTTGTATTTAACTCTTTGTGGGGACCATATGGCCCTGGACGATGGACAACGTCCTACCTGCTTCTCATGCGGACAAATGCTCCTTTGATATAATTAAATGCAAATTCTGTTTTGCACCTTTCAATTGCTGAATGAAATATTAGGGTTTTAATAATAATAATAATAATAATAATAATAATAATAATAATAATAATAATAATAATAATAATAATAAAACAACTATTATTATAATAATACAATATATACAATAATAATAAACAATAATACAAATATACAACAGCAACAGTAAAACAACAACTATTACTACAACTACTACTTCTTCTTCTTATAATAATAATAATAATAATAATAATAATAATAATAATAATAATAATAATAAATACATTAATTATTCAATTTGCATTAAGTTGCTCAATTTGGGTTTTCTCTGAGGTCTCCAGTTTACTCCCACATGGAGGTCAGGTGAATTGGTTACTCTAAATTGCCATGTATGAGAGTATGTATGCCATTTGTGTTTGTGTGCCCAGCAATGAACTGGCACCCTGTCCTGGTTGTAGCTAAATGTATGCCCAGCCAAGTGCCCAGTGAAGACGGCTCACCGCAACCCTGACCAGGATTAAGTGGTAATAGTGGATGTATGGATGTATTTTCAATGTGCTTTACATAGAACGCAAAGACATCTGAAGCCAAAACATATGAAGAAAATGAAGAAAAAAATGATACTCAGTGCACTAGGCCTATGAGATCCTGCTCAGCAGTATGATTGTATAAGTGCAGTAATATAGCTGTTAATGGAATTAGAAGGACAGGAATGAACGTGTATGTGTGTGAATGAGAGAGAGAGAAAGAGAGAGAGAGAGAGGTGGAGAGAGTGGTAGGGGGTGGGGGGTGTCTGTCTCCATCACACAGCTCACCATGACACCCTGTTAAAGCGCAGTACCTGCACGCATGGTTGCTATGGTGATACAGCGTGGCGTAAGAACAGAGGGACCAACCACTGAACTCGCCGTGGCTCTTAACCCAGAGAGAGAGAGAGAGAGAGAGAGAGAGAGAGAGAGAGAGAGAAAACACACCAACAAAGAGAATGATTTATTAAGGCCACTGTATTCGCAGCTCCATTATCCAGCTCGTATAAAACCTGATAGCATTTCAACTGATCTGATTTATGTCGACAGCAATCTCAGTGGACGCCACTTTCTCTCTCTCTCTCTCTCTCTCTCTCTCTCTCTCTCTCTCTCTCTCTCTCTCTTTCCAAGATGGCCGCTTATTATCCTCCTCCATGCCTGACTGAGCTGGAGAGTAAAATTGCTAGTCAAAAAATTAGCATCAGCAAAGCAATTGGAAGGAGTGGCAAAGCACGTGGCCAATCATATTTACAGACTGAATTTTCTTCTTTTTTTTGTCACAAGGATGGTGAAGGGGTGGGGGTGTGCTTGGGGGGTGTAAAAAAAAGCTGAACATAATTTGCTTATAAATAATTGACTTCTCCCATGTTAAAATCTCCTGAGAGGCTTTGGGGCTTATTCATGAGAGGCCACTGCGGCGCGCACTGCAAATTAGCCTTTCACTGACGTCTCGTCTGCCTGCTGCCGAACAATACGCAGAGAGCTCTTTCTCCTCTCTTTATTCCTGTCCCCAAGTAATAACCTTCAACTAACCTTTAAACCTCAGTGAATAATTCAAATCCTATTTTCATATCAATGGGGGTGGGGGGAGTCAAGCCAGGCAATTATCTTTTATCCGTATACTTTACTGTCAGAGGGAGGCATAATAAAGTTTTCCCATGTGATGAGAGCGAGAGAGAGACAGATCAAGAGAGACAGAGAGAGTGAGAGAGACTGAAAGAGATGGAGGGAAAGAGTGGGAGAGACAGCAAGATCAAGATAGGAGATAGAAATGAGAGAGGGATGGATAGAGTGAAAAACAGCAAAAGAGAGAGAGAACAGGAAGTAGAGGGAGGGAGAGAGAGAGAGTTAGAGAGAGGAGAGCGAGCTGGAGCTGCTATCTGAAGACATTAATGCAAGCATGAATTATTCAGTAATGACTACAAGATCTGTCATAAAAAATGCTGCTAACATCTGCAGCGTGTTTAGGGTGGATGGGGGGGGAGTAGTGGGGGTGCAGGAGAGGGGTGCTGCGGGCCAGCCGCCGAGGAGCTGAAGATAAACATGACAAATTGGCAGATCATCTGTTCAATTAGGACGACAGAGCAGGTGCGCCCGGTGAGCCGCACAGCACCACACGGTGACACACTTACCAGCCAAAAACCAAGGGCATGATGGGAAATACCTTGTTTGTGTGACAGTGATTTAGAGCAACATATCTTAAGGAGATCCAGACAGAGAGAGAGAGAGAGAGAGAGAGAGAGAGAGTTGGCGAGGGTGTGTATGTGATATTCCCCTTGGTGCTCATTAAAATTCGACTGCAGCCTCCACCCCTCTCTTCTTCCTTTTTTCTCCTTCCTTCTCTCTCTCTCTCTCTCTCTCTCTCTGTTTCCCCCTCTCCCCTCACTCGCCCCTCCATCTCTGTGCTCTCAGCTGCCTCCCCGGACCTTCCAGGATCATCTCTTATTAATTCATAATACATAGTGCTCCAGTGATTGGGCCGAGGGAGCAAAACATGAGATAAGGGAAAATATCACACGTATCTGCAGCCAGAGAGAGAGAGAGAGAGAGAGAGAGAGAGAGAGAGAGAGAGAGAGAGAGAGAGAGAGAGAGAGACGCAAAGAGAGTAAGTGGTGAACAGGGAATGTGGGAGTGTGTATGTGAGACAGTGAGAAGAAAAAGAGAGAGAGAGAGAGAGAGAGAGAGGGAGAGAGGGAAGGAGGGTGAGAAACATGTTTTGAAATATTAATCCATAGCTCTGGCCGTAGGCTGGTACACAGAGATGAAAAAAGCAGAGGAACCTTTGAAGCAGGGGGAATGTTCTCCGCTGTCTCAAGGCAGAGCATGCGGTCAGCCATGTTGATGCTGTGGAATAGAGAGCGAGACGAGAGGAGACCTAGAGGAGAGAAGACAGTCATGTGACCAGAGCACCCTTATTCATATCTGCTAGGCCATTCTGCTCATGTGGGGTTTCAGCTCCTCAGTCATGATGACCCGTTCATTCTACCTTCACTTCATCAGCGATACAGTCTACCTTTAGGTTCTGAAATGGTTCTAGACTTAGACTGGCCTTCAACTGGTGTATTTTTGAGGTAATTAAAAACTGACAAAGATAGTTCTTCAAAGAACTGCCCAGCCTCATGCTCTCTTGGAAGCTTCTTGAGGATCCATTGATAAGAACCTTTTTTTGATCCATTTGGTTTGTTTTAAGTGTGTACTGCAGTCTGCTGTATTCCACTTTGGCTCTGGCATCAGTCATAAGAGACATAAGAGATCTGAAGCCCATCAGCTCACTGGATATTCATGCTCACTGTCATAGGAACAATGGTGCTATTTTGCTGCACTGAAATATTTTTTAAGTGCACTAATTGGTTCGGAGGGTTCTAGTTCTATTAGAAAGATGCTTGGCAGCGTGCCTGAATGCGTGCTGATCGCTTGAATCCAAATATTGCCTCGTAAATTTCCATTGCAAATGGGGGCGCTCTTCAAAAACAAATGCATTAAATCACTTTGAAACGATCACATTGAGAAAAGCAATTATCATTAAAACACACTTTGGCGAAGCATCTTGATGAATACGCTGTTCCGTACAGGAGAGGAGAAAAAAAGAGCAGGAATAACATTGAAAGGGCATTCTTTCTTTCTCTTTTTCCGCCAGCACCCTGCTGGGAAACTCTAAATTACCCTCAGTCTGGCTATTCTCTACTCATAATAATGATAAAGTTTCTCTTTTCTAATTATGCAAAGAACACTCAATTAGCATAACTCGTCCTCTGTGTCACTACAAACAGCAGAACGCCCACGGGGCTGCCATGGTTTTGTTACAACACTGTTGTTTTTTTTTTCTTTCCTCCTCTGCTTTCCATGTGTGGTAATGAAGATATGTGTTAATGAAAATATGAGCCCCCCCCCCCTTTTCCAGCTCATTCTCTTGCTCTGCAGGTGGAAGGAGGTGAAGGGAACTGGGAGATGCAGTCTGAGTGTCGCCCCCTCAGGACAGCAAGAGAACTGCAGTGTGGTGACTTATAAATTCTTCTATCAACAGTTGTAGACAAGCAGTTTCAGGTTGTTGCTGTTATTTTAAGACAGGATTTGATAGACCAGTGAAGTACACCATTCTGTAGTCTGTGCTATTAGCTCCACGGTACATTGTGGTAAAAGACTAGGACACTAAAATGATGTTGTGTGGAAGTAAGTCTTTTTATTAATAATAATAATAATAATAATAATAATAATAATAATAATAATAATAATTATTATTATTATTATTATTATTATTTATTTATTTATTTATTTATTTATTTTAATTAAACAATATTTATTTTTTTATTTTAATTATTATAATTAAACACTATAACAACACCACAGACTACTACTGCCATAGTAATTTACGCAGAACATCTAACTGGGTTGTTTGGATATTTTGGCGTGGCTGCAGTGTTAGCTTGCATGTAGTATTGTCTGTATTTCAACTCAGAATATGCCGCGATATTCTCAGGATAAATATACAGTGAAAAACAGTTTTGAAAAATGTTGTCTATGACAGGGTGATTTATTAAAACTCAATGTAAGAAACTCTAACATGACTACAGGAAGATGAATAGTTTGGATTAGGATAATTTCTGCTACTGCACTTATTATCTAGCAACAGACAGCCATCCATCATCTTCTGTGTAATCTTGATCAGGGTCACAGTGAGTCCCATGCCCCTTTACCAGGCTCAAGGCAAAGTATTACACTATCTAACTATGCCCAGGACAGGGCACCAGTCCATCACTGGGCACGGACTATTTAGAGTACCCAATTCACTTGACCTCCATGTTTTTGAACTGTGAGAGGAAATCCACTGAGCTGATGGGCTTCAGATATTTTATGTCTCTTGTGACTGATGCCAGAGCCAAAGGACCACATATACACCAGATTGGAGCCACATATCAGTGAAATGTAGGTAACATTGCCATATCTCTGCCAGAAGTGAACCACAGCTGTTTTAAAACATGTGGGCCAAATAGGTTTTTAATATGTGGGCCACTGAAGGCTCATACATGTATGTAGAACTGCCATATCTGTGCAAGAAGTGGACCACATCTGTTATGGTACATGTGGGCCAAATGTGTATTTTCAATATAAGGGTAACATTTGGCTCACATGCAGTTTGCCAGTGCAGACAGTGGGACATACATTTTTCAGCCAGAAGTGGCCCACATCTGTATACTATCTGGTTTGGCTTATTTAGGTAAATGAAAATGTGAGGCTAACAAACTCACAAGTCACCCAAATAGCCCAATCTTTTGTAAAACATGATTTTTGCTAAATTATTGCTTTAAGGAAAGCCAGTGTCCGTGTATTTCATCAAAAGAAAAGAGAAGAGGAGAAAGATAAGAAGAAGAGTAAGAGGAGGGGAAAAAGGGAGAGAGGAGGAGAGAAAAGGAGAAACAGAAAGAGGAAAAGAGGAGAAGGTGGAGGCAGTGACTGTTCCCCTGCCTGCAGTAGAGATTAAAGGTGTGAGTATAGGGGCAGATCAGAACAGGGTGAACTGTAAAATACATAAAGCTCAGAGGGAGGAGGGATATGACACGTCTGTGGGGGGAAATCGTTAAAAAAGAACGCAGCACGGCTCAAGACCCTGCTGGCGCTTCTGCTCTGGGGGTGATAACGTCCATCAAACGACAACACGCCTTCAAAAGACAAACACTCTCTCTCTCTCTCTCTCTCTCTCTCTCTCTCTCTCTCTCTCTCTCACCCTGAAACTGGAATAGAATTATTTGCTCCCACAATGACTGTGGGGAAGAGCAAATGTCTCTGTGGATTATACATCCAGTGAAGGAGAGAGAGGGAGAGAGAGAGAGAGAGAGTGAGAGAGAAAGAGAGAGTCATACAGAGAGAAAGTCGGAGATAAAGAGAGAAAGCTTGTGTGTGTGTGTGTGTGTGTGTGAGAGAGAGAGAGAGAGAGAGTGTGTGAGAGAACCAGAGCATGAGAATATGTGTGTGAGAGAAAAAAGAGGGAGAGTTCGAGGGAGAGGCAGACAAAAAGAGAAAGTGTGTATGAGAGAGACAGAAAGAGAAAGTAAGATGAGACAGGCAGAAAGAGAGAAGAGACAGAATGAGACTACAAAGAGAGAGAGAGAGAGAGAGAGAGAGAGAGAGAGAGAGAGAGAGAGAGAGAGAGAGAGAGAGAGAGAGAGAGAGAGAGAAAGCAGGTAAGCTTAAACGATTTGGTGTGGCAGTGCTAATGAGTACATAATGAACTCTGCTGCTGTGTTGAAAATCTATTTTTGTACTTGTGTCACTAGGGGCACACACACACACACACACACACACACACACACACACACAGC